>PVHY01008250.1:0-62702 GCA_004024945.1 Uropsilus gracilis
CAAAAAAAAAAAAAAAAAAAAGAAAAAAAAGAAACCATAAGTTCTATTATTGCTTTATTCTTTAAACATTTTCTGTTTTATTCTCCTGATTTTTAACAAAAACATAATTTTATAATTATATGTATTTATAATATATAATATATTTTATAAAATTTTTGCAGTGTATATAATTTCTGATAGAATAAACATTTTACCTGCGTGTATAGAACAACATTTTATATTGGTTTATTATTTTAAATTTTCATTTAATTGAGATAACATTGGTATACAACACTGTATATAGCATAGCATTTTAAATTTGCTCACAGATTTTCATTCAAAACCAAATAACATATAAAAAATTTCTACTATTTATGTGCTTTAAACACTTTTACATAAAGAAATTAATGCACAGATGCGCTTACATTTTTTATATTATCTTAGTATTGCTATAGCAAATTGCCTTATAACAATTAGTTGTATAGATAATACAAATAAAGTTATATAAATAGTACTCCATCCAGGCAAGAGTGAGGGAAATGGATTAAGGGAGGATACAATAAACTATACCTTTTTCTATTTCTATTATTAAGTATTACTAAATTTTATATTAATTACTATTTAAATATTATTAAAACATTTAAATTTATTAAGTGTTTTAGATATTTTTTCGAAAGCATCAGATGGCAGATGATTAAAAAAGATCAAAATGTCCACTAACCATGCTGTTAAAAGATCCAAAGATGTAGAATATAGTAGATACTTGAATTTATTTTAGTATAGGTAAGAGTACATTAACTTCCTATGTAAGTACATGTATATTTCCACTGGCAGTATTTGTTCATCCAATTTAGACAAAATTCCTTTTTCCCCTTCACTCTTCATATTAAGGTATTAATGTTGATTAATATAAATCAGAAAATGAATGTACAGGCCCCTCAAAGTTCCATACAGGCATCAAAATCTGTAGCCTGTACCTGTGTGTGCGCTCCCATACAGTTGCTCTCACTTGCATTCTCACACTCATGCTCTCTTCTCTCTCTTTCTCTCTCTCTCTCTCTCTCTTTCACTTTCTCTTTCTCTCTCTCACACACATAGTTTTATTTCTGTTTTGTTCAACATATGAAATATTGGAAAGTTCTAATTTGAATATGATTGTTATAATTTCATTTCAGTTCTATATACATAACAGTCTTCTGTAGAAGTTAAATAAATTCCTAATTTAACCCTATAAACTAGACAAATATACCAACTTTTTCTTGTTTATTACGAGGATAAATATGTGAAATTTTTAGCATCATTTCACAATTAGTGATCATTCAAAAAACATTGGCCTCACATTTTTCCTTTCATTTGTTATTAAGAGTTAAAAATAGATCTTATTTTTATAAAAATAATTTTTTAGCTTTAATTTCTTTTTTCTTTCCATTCTTACCTAATTTATTTTTTACCTTATTTTGAAGTTTTGCATGTCAATCAAGATATAGCTACACTTGTACCATGAGATTTACTTTCTGAAATAATCTCTCTTAGTGATACTGTAAAGAACCTCTAGAAAATAATGACTCAAAGGGAAAATATACACTTTCTGTAGGGATGATTCTGCAGAGTTGATTATTTTAAAGTTTTTTAGAAATTAGCCAGGTGTGGTGGCACATGCCTGTAATCCCAACTACCTGAGAGGCTGAAGCAAGGGATCACTTGAGTCCACAGGTTCAAGACAACCCTGGGCAACATAGTGAGACCTGGTCTCCAAAACAATAAAATAAAATAAATTTTTTAAAGAAATTAACTTTTTGAAATGAAACAGCAAAATTGCATGATCAGTTATCAAAACTTCTGGCAATCTATAACTTTTCTTTTTGCCCTTTTTTTTCTTTCTTTCTACAACTGGATCTAATATTACACTGTAATCCAGACCCACTGTGTAAAATATTATTAAATTAGAATATTTTCATGGTAGAAATGCTTCCCTCCTACCCTCCAATTGTTTTTTTATTGATCACATTTTTTAAAAATGTGAAGGCACTAGACTAGTGATGGCAGGGATATCTTTATTATTTGAACTGTATTAAAATGTCATATGAAGCCAGGCGTGGTGGCATGGGCCTGTAATCCCAGCTACCTGGGAGGGATCACTTGAGTCCGTGGGTTCGATTCAACCCTGCGCAACATAGCAAGACCTAATCTCTGAAAAAAAGGAAAATCATAAAAATAAAATAAAATGTATCAAGACTAGATAAAGTGAACATAGAACATAAATAAAATGAATATAGATAAATAGCTAAAATGAGCATAGATAAATAAAATGAACATAGAAATTGCCTTTAAAAATAACATCCCTTGACATTGAACTGTTTTTTTTCCTCCTCCAGTTCCTGTTTAATTTAATATAGTGGTTAATCTGTTTTTGTCCCAAAATAACATTGCCTTTTAAGAGACAGTGATTGGTTGTCTTTTTATTTTAACCTGTTATGATACAGGTATCAGCTAGTAGGATTATTTCCTTTTGTGTTTAAATGATTTGAGGTAGAGGATTCTTTATGGGTTTTAGTCTCTACTCAGTATTGAATACTGTTAGTAGTATTTAAATACTATGGTAAGAAAACATCCTCCAACTGGAAAGAATTTACCAAAATATTGTATAATGTTTATGTTGTATGTGTTTTACACTGAACTTAGGTACTTTGGGTTAGCTAGAACAACAGATAACAGCATTGTACTCAGTGTCAGAACACTTACATGTTTTGTAAGTGTTTTGTTTTTCAGGTAGTATTCTTTAATAAATATTCTTTAAGTATAAATCATGGTGAAGTTGGGCACTGTGGCTCGTGCCTGTAAGCGACAGCCAATGGAGCATGGTTGGGACTGGGGACCACATTTTGAGTCCTACCCAGGGCAACATAGCAAGACCTAGTTCCAAAAAATTAACTGGGTATGGTGACTCACGCCTGTAATCCCAGCTACCTGGGAAGCTGAGGCTGGGAATTGCTTGAGGCTGTGGTACCCCGGGCAACGTGAGCCTGCAGTACCACGGGCAAAAATAGCCAGACCTAGTCTTTCAGAAAAGTCAATCAACCAATCAATCAATCAATCATGGTGAATTCTGACAACACAAAAATTCAGATTAAAAACAGCAGAGTAATTATTTTGCAGCAGTGGGACCCAGACTGGCAGTTTGATAGACTAGAGAAGAAACAGATAATCTCCAGTAAATCAGTAATAAATCTCTCAACTTCACCGTTAGTGCTAATTGTTTTTTAAAAATATAGCCTCTCTGATTAGACATTTTATGCCCAGTGGCATATATAATTTTGTAGTGTGTAAATTGTAACTTTCCTTGAAGGGAGGATGAGAAAATAGGTAAGAGTTGGCTGAAAAATTAAAATTCTTTGCTGCTAAAGCACAGCTATTTTTTTACTGGTTCAACATAATGGTTAGAACACATTCTCTTCTATTTTTTGAGAAAGTTTGGATGAGGGCATAACCTAAAAACATTGTGAGAGAGCATTCTGGTTTATGGATTAGATTGCATTGGTAAGTAGGAAAACAAATTGGTGAATATGAGTTAATAAAATTTTTGAATAAGATATATTTCCCCACATGCATTTATCTGGATGTTAATAATTTAATTTTAATTTTTAAAGTTTGTTTTTAGAACATTGCTTATTGTAGCATGTAAACTTATGTTGGGTGGGAAAGTACATATGGGAAACTGAAACTGTTTTAAACATGTAAATTAAATAATCAACCCTACAATTTTTGGCTTTTGTTTTGTCTTTTTGGTTTTTGGGTTTTTTTGTAAAATAATCTGGATTGCTTATTTTATATGCTGGGATGCTAGTTGTTTTTTCTATTAATACACTTAACTTGCATTCTAGCTTCGCCATTCAGAGACAGGCATCGTGTGGTGGGTTGTGTGACAGTGTCTGTCAATAGTGAAGACAAATAGTGCCAGAGACACTTAACCCATCCAATCTCACCCAGGGTATAGGTCGGTCTCGTTTTCAGACTTCTTCATAAGTCTTTTTTTCTTTCTTCCTTCCTTTCTTCCTTCCTTCCTTCCTTTCTTTTTTTTGTTTCTAAATAGTGGATTGATACTGATTGAAACTAAAACTTTCCGTAAAGTTTTAAACTTTAATATTATAAGAAGAAAAAGAAGAAAAGTAGAAAACGAAGGTTGGCATGTAAGGTGTTGACAAAGCCGGTTTGCAGCCACTTTGTGTGTTCTAGATTTTTCATTCCCTTGGCTATATAAATATTGGCCTTAAATTTTTTTCTATGAATATCTTCCTTGAAATATGTCCTTGTCTGGTGACTTATTATATCAGATATTTAGAATTTAAGTCATTGTTAAAATTAAGAAAAATAAAATACGTAAGAAATAATAACTAAGATTGAACAGTGTTTTAGAGTGGAATTTGTTTTCAAACAATCTGTTGTTTTTTATTTTCTGGAAAGTCAATAGTTTACTCCTTCTCCGTTCCACTATTGGTTTATTTAGTACACTTGTAGAATTTGATGGCTTTTGTTTAAATGTTTTTTTAGGAAACTCAACTGATTTTGCATCAGTGTTGAAAAGTTAGAAAATATGTGCATATTTAAATCCTAGATATCACTTTTTCTTGAAAGCTTATTAGCTTCTTAAATGTCATTTCTGTCATATTTAAATCAATGATAGGTATTTGTTTCTTTCAAGGTCTTTAAAGACTGTCTAATATTTTAAAGCTTTTCTATAAAAGTTAGTATAGCCGGGCATGGTGGCACGTGCCTGTAAATGACAGCTTATGGAGTTGCGGCTGGGTTTGGGGATCGTGGGTCGAGTCCTGCCCAGGGCAACACAGCAAGACCTAGTCCCCAAAAAATAGCTGGGCATGGTGACGCACGCCTGTAATCCTAGCTGTTTGGGAAACTGAGGCTGGGGATTGCTTGAGTCCGTGGTACCATGGGCAGGTCCACAGGCAAAAATAGCGAGAACTAGGCTCCAAAAAAAAAAAAAAGTTATTATAAAGTATATATTTATGGTATTTTAATCACAGATTTGAGTTGGTAGTTAAAATAATTTCTGGTTTCTAGACTAATTGTTCTTAAAATAGTCTAGGCAAAGAGTATATTAAGTCTACATGGATTTCTATATGTGGTACCCTTTAAAATATATTTGATCAAATTAGAAATATTTGCAAATTCTAGGATATCCATGTAATTATATAGTATCTTCTACTCTTTTGTTCTGACTTTAGAATATTCATAATGAACCATTAATGTTAAAAAAAAACAAATACACACGTGTGCATATATTTAAATTCATGATCATTATTGACATTTGGTATAATAATTTTTTACTACTTATGATAGAATCATTAGACTTAGGAATAGAACATTCTGTAATGTTTCCCTTTACTTACAAATTTTAGACTTAATCTTTTTTTTTTTTTTTTTTTTTGATAAAAATGTCCATTAGTAACTTTTAGAAAAGATTTGTTCTGTTTTTCCTTTGGTTAGCTGTGCTTTCTATGATCAGGAAAAAAATGCTGTGGAAAAATAAAATTCTCATAGGTTCAAAGATAATTATTTGATAAAAGAAAAAATAGCTGGACGTGGTGGTACGCGTCTGTAATCCCAACTACCTGGGAGGCTGAGGCTAAGGATCACGGATCACTTGAGTCTGCGGGTTCGAGACTACCCCAGGCAACATAGAGAGACCTTGTCTCTAAAAAAAATAAAAAGAAAAGATCTTATTACTTAAGTGAGAATAATTTTAAGAAAAGCTTATTACTTTGAAAGGGTTTGTAAGACACTAAAGGAACAAATAAAATTGCAAAGTTATAAAATAGAAATATATTACAATCACATTGTTCAGTGAGAAAATAAGAGTAGTTACTTAAACATTTATGTATTTTAAATATTCAGTAATGAAACTTGGTCTCTGCATTCCTAACATAAAAATGGAGACAAGACACAAAACCCAAATGGAGCGGAGGTAGGGTTAGTATATTTTCTTTATAAGGACATTCTATAGAATGTCAACTAAGCTGCT
Source organism: Uropsilus gracilis (assembly GCA_004024945.1). Classification (NCBI taxonomy): domain Eukaryota; kingdom Metazoa; phylum Chordata; class Mammalia; order Eulipotyphla; family Talpidae; genus Uropsilus; species Uropsilus gracilis. The sequence continues at coordinate 6,017 of PVHY01008250.1, forward strand.
TCTTAATATTTAATCATATAGTAACTGAAAGGCCTATATGTAAATATAGATATTAAAATACATTTACAATATTTCTAGGAATGTTCTTTAGTGTTTTTCTGGGAATGTGCAGAAATGTCAAATAGTGTTCAGAAATCTAAAATGTTTTTGATAATTATTTTTATACTTATTTGTAAATAGGTAATACTAAGGTTCCCCCCCCACCTAGAGAATTTATAGAATAATACACAAGTATGTAGTATGGTTCAAGAAAGCATTATTAGCATACTCTTTGTAGAAATAATTACCACTAAACTCTCGCTACTTTTAAATACTTTATCAGATAGTGCTATTATAGGAATATATATTCTAAGCACTTTGAATAGTAAATCCTCACTTTAAAAAATAAAACACCTAATATGTCAATTATGAACACATGGATACATTTACTTGCAGTTTAACTTCAGTCTAGCTTGACATTCATGCCAATTATTGGCTTCTGTTAAAGAAATAATTTGAATCTGTACTGCATGATAAGCATTATGTTAGGTACTGGGTGGGTGTAACTTGAGAAAAGTATTGTTTGCTCTCAGGGACCCACAGTTCCTTTCTCCACTTCACTATCTTACCTGTGTTATTAATGCACGAAAGTGATGTCTTGCTAACAGCAATGTAACATCTTTATGGAAAGATTTTATGCACTATTATCATCAGAGCAACACTGATACTGTTAAAATGAATATTTTAGTTATAAAAATTGCCTCACTTCATATAATTTTAAAATGTGCACAATCTTTGTAATTTAGGATTAAACTAAATTTGTTTATATTTTTATTATAAAATTTTTTGTTGATTATATATGTGAGGTAGTTTTTTAAAAAGTAATTTTTTTAATTAAAGGATACTGCTGTCTTCTGACAGAGATTTTGTTTTCAGTTTCATAGTTTTGTGCTAATGAACTTTTTTATTTAATAAGTATATCCAGGAAACTTCAGGTAAAACATAAAAGTTTGTACTAGGTATCCAAGGGAAATAAGTAGAATATTTAATTTATGTAGGGTATGAGATCACAGTTTGGCATACCTGTCCCAGAACAGACATTTAAATATGATTATATTAATTGGATTTTATAGCCATGATTATTTTGATAAGATGTGCAAGATAAAATCTTAAGGACCTCAGAGAACAATGTGAGGCTATATCTTGCATTTAAATTTAATTTAAATTCATAAATATCACATAACTTGTTTTTGAGTTCATGATTGCTTTTCACATGTACTTTTTCATCTGTCATGGACAGGGATCCCTGGGATGTTCATATTCTGCATTCTCATGTGCATGGCACTTAGATTCAAAATGAGCAGGTGGGGGAAAGATGCTTTGTAGAAATACAAGTTCACAGCATTCATGCTGCATGCTTTGTGTGTTCCACTGCAAATATTGCATGCTGCATACTTGTATTTCTCTGAAAACAAAGAACATAGACTCATACACACACAGTTTAGTTTCACTTCTGCCAATAGTTGGAACAGATGGAGGAATGTTAGACATTTCTTTTTTATATTTTCTAAGATGAATTTTATGTTATTTTTTTAAAAACATGAGAAAAACCTTTATATTTAAACCCAAAGTGGCTACAAATCAGCTCATAAACTGTCACTGACATTAGCATCTAGATTTTGTAGTTTTTACAAATCTTTTAAAATATTTATTTACTAAGAAAACATTGCATTAATGCATGATACGAAATTGATAAATTTTTCTTTAAATTGGAATGCAGTTTAAAGTGACTGAATTTTCCAATTTCAGCTACTGCATTTGACAAGGATACAAACTGGAAAATGGAACTGGTATCATCTAATTGCTCTAGGTTCTTTGACTTTAAGGTAGTTGGAAAATCTTATCCTATGATACATAGATTACACTATTGATGCTAACATTAATTACTGTGCTCTTCAGCCTTGACTACAATGATAAATTATGGGTGAATTTGATTCTTTCAAATGATTTAGATGTTTTTGTACATGGTCTCGTTTTAAAAATAGATTATTTACCACTAAAATATTATTTTGATTATCTGAACATCGCCATTCTTAGATTTCATTCTTTATAATTGAAACCATTCTTAATAATTGATATGAATGTTGCAGTTCTCATAACTTTATATCACAGCTTTTATGTTTTATCATACCACTTTAAAATAGTGGCATATTTGGCTATAGGCAAAACTATTTTAGCTTCAAAACTATCTTTGTCATGTTACCTATTTTTATTTGTGTGTATGATGATAATATATCTTTCCATTTCTTATACAAGATAAAATGGAATTTTCAAAACTGACAACGTCTAGCCTTAACCATACTAGTGTGCTTCTGAGATTTTGCTGTTGAGGGTTAAAGTACTATTTTCAGTCAACTGTTCTGCCAGTTGCCACACATTTTGAAAGGATCTATTTATGTTTTCTTACTTGTTAGGCATAATAAATTAAAAAAAAAAACTTTATAGGAACTAATTCTGATATTTTCCAAGGATTTTTTTTCCTCCTTAACTGTTTTTTGTTAGATGTCTGTCAATAAAATCCACTGTTATTTATATTAGGAAATTTCCTTAATATTTAAAATCAAGCTGGCCTTTAAAAAGACTAGCAGTGATAATGGTAACCAGTTGCTGAAGTATATCATCAAGTACTTTATAATAGAATCCATCCATTAATCTTTTCTCTGCTTTTTTAGTCTGCCTTAAGGGGTGGATTTATCTAGTTTAGAGGTCTTAGTTTTTGATTGCCACTTACAATTTCTGGAGACTCTCAATGGTTTACTTGTTTACTTCTACAACCTAGCTTGTTCCAAATCAAACCTTTTTTTCACCTTTACTCTGATAATTGTAGTGACGGTACCAGTTCCATTTTACCTCCAATTCAGTTGATTATATATTTTTTCTATTTATTTCTCATTTTATAATTGATATCTGGAATAATCAGCAGCTCTTTTCTCATTTATTTTCTCATATTTTTATTCCAGGATTTGCCTCTGAAGCAGGGAGTGTCTGCATTAAAAATGACCTGTAGTTCTCTGCTTCATAGGTTAGAAACTTATTTTAATATTTTGTGGCTAAGCACAGTCCCACTTTCAAATTCTATAATGAATTATTTAATTGGCATTGAATGTGGACCGCAAGCATATATTTCATATTGGGGTTTTCTTTATTATTTTAAATGATAAAATTCAACAGAACACCTGACTGAGGCAATAAAAACTTTACTCTATTTTACAATTAAAAATATTAAATTAGATTTTTTAAAATCTGTTGATTATAAAACAAGTAAAATAATGCTATTTGGGCATTTAAAAAAATTGCACTTCTTAGGCTTTGTATTGCTTGAAGCATTTATATCCTAAAACTTAACCAAATTCCAACTATTCATTTTGGGGAAAAAACAATCAGTTCAAAATCACATTTTTAATGGGACTGCTAGCCAGCATAGGTGAAAACATGTATAGTGTATTTACTCTTAAATTGTACACTGCAGATGCTTCTTCAGCTCCCTCCTCTTCCTCCATGGGCGGTGCTTGCAGCTCCTTTACCACCTCTTCCAGCCCTACCATTTATTCTACCTCAGTCACCGACAGCAAGGCTATGCAAGTGGAGAGCTGCTCCTCAGCTGTGGGGGTAAGTAACAGAGGGGTAAGTGAAAAGCAGTTAACAAGTAACACAGTCCAGCAGCATCCATCAACACCGAAGAGGCACACAGTCTTGTACATCTCACCACCACCTGAGGACTTGCTGGATAACAGTCGGATGTCCTGCCAGGATGAGGGGTGTGCATTGGAATCTGAGCAGAGCTGCAGTATGTGGATGGAGGATTCCCCCTCCAACTTCAGTAACATGAGCACCAGTTCCTACAATGATAACACTGAGGTACCTCGTAAATCACGAAAACGAAATCCAAAGCAGAGGCCGGGGGTCAAACGACGAGATTGTGAAGAATCTAATATGGATATATTTGATGCCGACAGTGCCAAAGCACCTCACTATGTGCTTTCTCAGCTTACTACGGACAACAAAGGCAACTCAAAAGCAGGAAATGGGTTGGTATTCACATTTTTTAAAGTTCTATCACCATTATGCAATACAAAAAAAAAAAATAAATCGTTCTCCACTTTTCTTAATTGCTCAATTCAAATTTCCATATTCTGCGGATACTAATTTGATCATGAGATACATAAAAGTTTAACTTAAAATTACCAACTTTCACTCTAAAAAAACAAAATATCAATAGAATTAAGTAATAGGTATGTTATGAATACGGTTAAGTGGTAGCAAATGAAAATTTGCTTTCAAATAACTTAAAGTTCAAATGGATTTGTATTTTAATAGGATCTACATTCACTCATAGAAATAGCTACCAATGTAATGAGACTAGCTATAACAACTCAAAAACATTCACAAAGGATTAGTTTGTCTACAGTATCATATCTTAATATCATTAAGTTATTTGAAAGCGTGATTCAATCCATTTCCATTTTTATAAGGATTTTTTTACATTTTATTTGATTAAAGTAAGGGAAAAAAATAAATGGTTTTGTTTCATCATTTAGATTTTCATCATTTAGCTTTTCTTCAGTAAAGTGTGCTGATTCAACATTTAAAAAATATATTTCAAATTTATCCCCATGATTTATGGTTATTTACTTGGAGGGTGACAAAACAGGTTCACTGCACATGTTGTTTTCTTTCATCTCTGCCAATTTGCTCACCATTGACACTATGTATTAAGTAGCAATATTCAGTGCTAACATGCTGAATACTATGACTTATTTCTAATACTTTAATTCCTTCATTGCTTTCATTATAATGTTTGCTTGACTTTTTGATTAGATTGTCCTACATTATAGTCAGCATAATTTGATAAATTTTATCTCACTGGATTTGAGGGATTACTTTTTTAGGAGATAAAGATTGTTCTTTAATAGGCTCAGGATCTCAGAATTTTAGTCTGCCACAAAAGTGATAGAGGAGCTTTAGATTGATTTACTGTTTGATGACATCATATCATACCATGTAAGTTAAAAATTTGGTTGAATATTACAGAAAATATTCTTAATGCATATCAAATTTAACCTCAAATATTACCTCAGTACATTTTTTAATGATAACTATCTTGTAAGCAGTAATTATTTTACACTACTTTCTTCTGTGCTCATTTAAAACTCCTCTGGGTTAGCGTAGTTAAATAAAAGTGCACCTTTAGGTGTTTTTCATTTTAGAAAACTCAGGCTAGGAAATTATTTAAAGGAAAACAAGGTATATCCTTTCTTAAAATATGGCTATTAACAGAGTCAAGAATTCTAGAACATAATATTTGTAGAAGCTGTTAGCTATTTAATAAGACTCTAGCCAAAGCACGGATCTGTAAGGATCATATATACATATCTATTATTAAATACAGGTGTGTCTATTTGGGCTACAGTGGAGAGTTCCAGGAGAGATATTCATTTTTATGCTGAATTAAATGTTAAAGTTTCAGATGAAGAACAAATGAGATTTTGATTCAGGGATAGTCAACACGCATGGTTTGCAGTTGCTATTAAAGATAACTTGACCTACATCTTTTCTGCTTCTGCTTTTGTATGATAGATGTATCTTAGAAATCATTTGAGGTTACCCAGGGAAAGTATAATAATATTTGTCAAGACAAAATCTCTCATGAAATAATTCATGGATCAGAAACTCATCAAGCAGCAGAAGAAATGTCCAGCTTCTTAGGTAATGGAAAAATATTTGACACTAGCATATATGAAAATAATGAAATTATAAAATTTGAATTTATAAGAACTATACCAATAAAAAGAAAACCATATGCAAATATGTAGAAAAATAAGCTTTTAAAAAATTTAGAGGACCTCAAGCTAAAAATCTCTGTTCAATGAGAAATATTTGAGAATCATGAAAGAACTTTAGAAATGTTTTGAGAGACAAGGTATATAGTCTTAGAGCTATGTAAATATAGATATACAATTTCATAATGTTAAATATTTAAAATATGTGCTCTTCAGTATGTTATTTACAGCAGCTTATTGGTCTTCAAGATGGAAATAGCGTTTTGTATTATAAACATAAAAATTTTAGAATTTATGAAGAAAATAAACAATTTTTTTAAAACTGCTTAATATTTAAACTTTCCTAGCCATGTCATTCTTAGATTCTTTGATTAAATGTCCTGTGAATCAGTAGCTCTGTATTTTTTTGTTTTTTTTCCTAGAAAGTCCTATTTGGAAATTGTTTTATGCCTTTTGTAATGAATATTATTTTGGGGACATAGGAAACAAAGAAGAATATTCAGGGCAAAGGAGTGCGAATGTTATTTTAACACATCTGAATAAGATATATTAAGAGAATAGATTTATCTTCTGAATGTCATCTGAAAGTAAAATTCCATAGAGTTAACTCATTTTTTCTTAACCCGTTTTGCCTTAAAAATTAGTCATTCACGTTATTACTTTTCTGAGAATTAGTTGATATTTTCTTGTCTTACTTGTTAGAGATGTATATATAAATAGGATCTATTTTTATATATTGAAAGAAAATCCAGCATGTTTAGACTTAGAAAGAACAGTTTTAATGGTTTGTTCAAGCAGAATTGTTTAATTATTTGAACACTTCTTTAAACCATAATGTATATGCTTTCAACTCAAATTGTGGTCTTTATTCTGAAAGAAATATTTTATTGAAATAGTAAAACTCATTATAATAACTGTTTACCCTCATAAGTAGTAACTTGGCTAGATAAGTGAATATAATAGTCTTGCCAAGTTACTTGCTATTCTAAATTTTCCTTATCTTCCAGTATGTTTCCTTTTCTATTATAAAATTGATATTTATCACAAACATTTGGAAAAAATGCAGAAAAATAGGAAAAAAAAAAAAAGCAAATTAGCCATAAACTAGTCACTCAGTAACTGCTATTAGTATTTTGTTGTATTTTATTTAGTTCAAGTGCATAGTTGGAGGTGTTTTTACATAGTTTCAGTAAATTAAAATCAGTGTAGTTCATGTTTAAGATACTGTGCTTTATAGTCAGAGCAAATGCTTATTATTTCTATCCAGAATAATAAAAAAGAAAAACAGGATTTAGTTCCAACTTTATACTTTTGTTCATAGACTTTTTTCAGGGCCTCTTAAGTGACTTGTCTCTGACTTAATCATATCATACTTAAGTTAATGGCATACCTTGGCCAGGTCATTCTTTATTTTGATACTATGGAAGCTCCTCTGCTTTCTTTTCTTTGTTCCTTTTTTCTTATTTACCCTCACTATCAGATATTTTTTCAGCACCTGCTATTTCAGCAGCTATGTAAGTAAGGTTCAGGGAACAATGTTAGAGCAAAGTATTTGCCCTCAGAAATTTCCCTCTTATCCATTCAACCTTAACTGCATTCCTGTGCATCTTTTCTTTCCTTCAATATTTGGTTCTTTCCTGACAGCCAATTTTAATCCACTTTGAGTTACTTTGAAGGTCTAGCCGTTCTTTATGATGTTTGAAGCAAGACCTTGATTAGATCCTGAGGGGTAAACATCTTAACCATGTTTAATCCTGCTTACCCACCATTACTCTTCTATAATTGAAGTCATCACATTCTTCCAGGAACCTACTTGCTATAGAAGATTTTTTCCAGTTAACTTTTGACTCCTGGATTTTCCATATAAATCTGTCACAGAGTCATCATATGGAAAGCATTATAGGCCCTGACTCTTTAAAAATATACCTGTATCATTTTGAGTCTATTTCAAAACTAGTAGTATTTTTCTATTTATTTTTATCAATACTTGAAGTGCTTCAGATTAAATCTAGTATCCTGAAATTCTAGCTATGAGTTGAAATACTTTTATTTGATTATACATTCCACATAGCAAATGAGTGATAAGTAAGCATTAGAAACACAATTTTAAATATAAGTTAGATTGCCTAAAGCCCCAAATATGAAATTTTTACATGTTAAAGGCTTTACTTAATCAAAAATATAAAATTACTCTCCTGGGAAATATTGTTTAGAATAAAACTAATTTCCCAGCAAAAAATTGTGTCATTGATTTCTTATAATTTTATTTCTTGAGGTACTAAGAATAAGAAAGCTATCCATAAGAATATGTTATATATACCTGCGAATTTTTAAAAGTCTTTTATTTCCTATTACTACCCTCACTTTTCCTTTGTTTTGCAAAGTTTCCTTTGTTTAGAATTTACTTTCAATTTCAATTTAGTAAATTTTTGAATTTACTAAATTTACATTTTAGAATTTACAGTGCAGTGTGAAAGGTTTTGGCTAGTTACCCTTTTTCCTGTTATTCTTGGTTTATTGCATTGTCTACCTCCCTCCTTCCTGCCAAACTTACACATTCTTTGTTTTCCATATTGAACTTACTCTTATATTTTTGCATCATGCAGTTAGATTTTATCACAAAATTGTAAAGATATTGTACTTATAAAATGTGTCATCCTTTAGCTGTTATTTTGTCAGTAAGCTAATTAGTTGTTTTTAGTATCATTGCCTATGCTGTCTCTTCCTTAATCTTTGATGACTTCTGTAGAAAACTCTTTCTGATACTTGTTTCATGTTGTGTTTTAATTTCTCAGAACTTTGGAAAATCAAAAGGGAACTGGAGTAAAGAAGAGCCCAATGTTGTGTGGACAGTACCCTGTTAAAAGTGAGGGGAAGGAGCTGAAGATAGTTGTGCAGCCTGAGACCCAACACCGAGCTCGGTACCTGACAGAGGGGAGCCGTGGCTCAGTGAAGGACAGAACACAGCAAGGCTTTCCTACAGTAAAGGTATTTTATTTTATTTAGTAATACATGAAAAGATTTCATCATCTTTGCTTATTATTTTGTTTTTAACCAGCAAAAGCTGCCTAAAATAGGATAAGGATTAGCTATATAAATGGAAATAAAACATCTAACTACACCACAAGCCAAATATTGTTACTTTTCCATCCTCTTAATTTTAATTTCAATGAAAGGAGAGCTGAGACTGTTCTCTGATACATAAAATATCTGAAAATCATGATTTATTTTCCCCTTATATTTGACAGTGGTAGCAACCATACTAGATTCTTCTCAAACTTTTTATTTAAGAAGAAATTTTAAAGTGAATGTAAAGAAATATTGTAGAACTGTTTTCAGGACTTGAAAAATAAAGTTTTTGAGATGTAATCAGGACAGATAAACTCAAAAGGAATTGATTGGCAGGTAACTTAAGTTTAAGAAATAAGATACCTGTTGCTCTTCAGCTTTCAAGGGAGGCTTAAATTTCAGCACCTGGGATTCTTTGTTGCAAAGAATGATTTTTGTTGAAGACAAACAAAAAAGTGGAGATAGTTAACAAGTACTACTATCTTTTCCCAATTACTAAATAGGTAGGAATTTTGGCTAAGCTGTATGATAGATAATTGTAAAGTATAGTTTGCGCAAATGTGACAGTTGAAAAGTATTTAACTAGCCTGCCTTTTTATTTTATATTAAATGAAATAATAGTACAAACTTGGCATGAGGAAATTTATGCCAAACCTTTTGTGGGATTGGTACATGTATATCATTTGTGTCCCTCTGTAGTATTTACTGAACCAACCCTTCTTTAATCTCCTCTTACTAGGACAAATGAGAAATATGAATTATGTTTTATGTAAATATTTCTCTAAGCAGGCATTTTGATAATTTGGTCAATGTACTTAGCCTAATTGCCCTGATTGTAAGTTATGCTTTAAGTACTTGCCTGGTCAGAAGTGTTGTTAAATTAATAGCCTAATTGTGATAGGGAGTAAATTGACTCAGCTTAAAATTTTATTCATTTAAGCCAGGCATGGTGATGCACACCTGTAATCCTAGCTACTTGGGAGGTTGCGGTTAGGGATCACGTGAGTCCGCGGGTTAGAGACAACCCTGGGCAACATAGCGAGAACCTAGTCTCAAAAAAAATTTATTCATTTAATCAACAAATATTGCATAACAAATACTGTTAAGTGCAAGATATTATTCTGTATACTGACTAATGGCTTGGGTAGTTTGGTCATTATGTTATTTCATAGATATAGGTGCTGGGTTGAAAAGATGTATGAGTGTTTTATTATAAATATGTATTTATTCAGGAAACAAATTTTAGCTTAATTTATGAAGGCTTGCTTGAGATCTGTAATAATGCATAGATCTTTCAAACTTAGCAAATTTTCAGCCCATGATGTTTTGACCCAGGAGTTCATGAGGTTGTGTCTGTTGTTTCCCTGTACTTTACACACTTTTCTACTCAAATAGTCGAATGAATAAAAATTTAGTATATGTGCCTGATCTGATAATGGTGATAATGCCACTAACAGGTGAATTTTTTCATCAGTAATGGTAAATCCTGCATGACCCACTTGCTTCTTTAGCAATCTTTAAATGTATAAATACATAAAGGAAGTGTATTAATTTTCCTCTGGTTGTATAGTTAATTATAAATGATGCTTTATTGTTAAACATCTAAATTGTTTATTAATATTTGATTAGTGTATATTAAAAACAACAGTTTTCTACAAAAATTTAGCCAATACTCCTTTATGGAAATATTTTACCTCTTATTTTTGAGGATAGAAGTTATTTCTCTCTTACAATTCAGTTATAAATATGGGACTTGGTTTAAATGCTTCATTTTGTAATTAGATTATTGGAAAGGCTGATGAGTGTTTATGCTCCATGTTATCTTACTCCAGCTGGAAGGTCATAATGAGCCAGTAGTGTTGCAAGTGTTTGTGGGCAATGACTCTGGTCGAGTGAAACCACATGGATTTTATCAAGCTTGCAGAGTAACTGGGCGCAATACAACTCCCTGCAAAGAAGTGGACATTGAAGGCACTACTGTTATAGAAGTTGGCCTTGATCCGAGCAACAACATGACACTGGCGTAAGTAATTAAGAAAGACTTTTTCATTCTACATTACACTTTTGTAGTGGGCAGGAAAATATTTTAATTTCTAATGTATGAAAGAAGAACTTAAACTTTTATTTTCAGAAAATAAACTTATTTCTTGACATTTTTAATAATAAAAATTAAAATTATGAACAATTTGATTCACTGTTCTAAATTCCCCTTAATGATTGCATTAGTCACTGTTGGCCAGAGATCATTCAGAGTGCTCCAACTCATCTTGATGTGAAGAGCCTGTTTTTGTTCTTCTGTTTTCCTTCACCTTCTATTTTTATATTCCTCCTATATAAAAAAAATATGTATGGCCTAGGACTATTTATGTATTTTTCACTTTATGCATTTTTACTGTCTTAGAAGAGTTAAAAGTATAATGATTTAATATTAAAGTGTTTTCTTAAGTTGAACCATAACAGCAACAAATATATAATTTTAAAATTATTAGTAAGTTAAAAACTTAACCCTCAAAACTCAGTTTTGTGGTTCTTTTAACCACTATTTTGATATTATCTTCTAATTCTTTTTTCTGATAAATTGAGTTTTGAGAATTGAGATAAAATTACACTATTTTATAACCTGCTTTTCACTCATAATTAGCATTTTCCCTAACACTAAGTATTGTGTTATGTGACATACATGTTTAGTGACTATATAATGATTTTAATATTACAATCTTTGATGACTATATATAGTATATGTAGTTAGTGTCTCCATAGTACCTCTTTCTTTTGGGAACAGTTACTGATTTTTTTTCTGTTCTGATTTCTTCTAAAATTTACTAAAAGTTACTGATTCATTTTTAATAGTATCTTGATTGACTTCAGAAGAAAGAGACTAAAGTCATTGTTTTAAACATAATAAAAGTATCTTTTGTAAACCATTGTTTATGTTCAGATTTTAAAATAGTAATTTTATTATTTAATATCTTTTCCACTATTGTTAGAAATGAAAGTAGACACAATTAGGCGTTTAGGATATTCAGAATTAATTTTTCTATACTAAGAATTGGAAACTTTTGATTATATTGCATATTCAAAACATTTTTAAGAATGATGTACTATTTGTACAACAGAAAATATGAATTGATATGCTTTCTTCTCTGTTAGGGTGGACTGTGTAGGGATACTGAAATTGAGGAATGCTGATGTTGAAGCCAGAATAGGAATTGCTGGTTCCAAGAAGAAAAGCACTCGTGCCAGATTGGTGTTTAGAGTTAATATCACAAGGAAAGATGGATCCACTTTGACGCTGCAAACACCCTCTTCTCCAATTTTGTGTAGTAAGTAAGAAAATATGGAGATATTAAGTATATGGAGTTTTTTCTCATTTTTTATGAATCTTTTAGAACACTTTAAATGTCAGATGTTGCACTGCCTCACGGTGTAACAATATGCTGAGGGATTTGGGCAAGAACAAGTTTAATAGAATTTTAGAAGAAATAATGCATAAACAGGATATGGTTGACTAGGAGGTCAGGGATCTCATATAAGGCTTTAGCTAAGTTAACTCACCCTAAAAAATAGAACTTGTCACTCTTGATTGGTGTGTGTTAGGTTTCCTGGATGCGAGTAGGATGTATCTTTCCTCCCACTCTAAGCAACTCATTACAACTATAGGCCTCTTACTAACCAACAGCAACAGACAGACTGAAATATATCCTTTGTGCAGTGAAGACAGTTGCAAAAGAGGAAGAGACTAGATTATTTATCCCTAAACCCTGCTTTCAGTTCCTCAGTAGTTAAGTCATTTAGAAGTTAAGTGAGTATTGCTCAATGGGGTTCCCACTAAATATTATGCTACATTATTCCATTTGGTCCTAACAACAACTCTGTGATGTTAATAAAATTGATTAGTTTCATGTTTCATTAAATAGGGAAGAAACCTTTTTATTCAAGATAGGACATAGCAGATGAGAGACACTTTGTCCATGCTTTAGGCTGGTGTCTAATTTAAGTAAGGTATTATCATACGGGTAATTCATTAATTAAAAATACAACATGCGATCAAGTTCTGCTTTCTGTCTTGGATTTTTTTTCTTTTATAATAGTTTGCTGAAATGTAACTTGTATCCCATATAAATCAGCCTTTTTAAAGTGTATGTTAAGGTTATTTTATATTCACAACGTTGTGCAACCATCATCATCATTTAATTTTAGAACACTTTTATCACATCCTCAAAAGAATCTGGGCCTACTAGCAGCCATTCTCCATGCCCATGTTACCCCATTCCCTGGCACAGCTATCCTCCTTTCTATTTTCATGGCTCTGTCTACTGGGTATTTCATATAAATGAAATCATTTAATATGTAGTCCTTTGATGTGACTTCTTTCATTCAGCATAATATTACTAGGATTAGTTGATAATTATAGCATGTAACAGCATTTTATTTTTTATGACTGAATGAGATTGTACTGTATGTATTGTACTTTATTTGTTCATCTGTTGTTTGCAACTTTTGACTGTTGATTATTGCTGCTGTACATATGTGTACAACTTTTTGTGTGGACATGTTTTCAATTCTCTTAGGTATATACATGAGGTGAAATCACTAGAGCTCATGTAGTAGACAGTTTGTTGCTTAATATTCCTCTGAATTCTATCTTATGACTCATGGAAGACAGTTGAAAAAAATTGAAGAGAACATAGTTCTTTGTTTCAATTTTATCACCATTTTGTCTCTGTTCCTCAATAATTTTGACTGATTTTTAAAAACAAAGTCCTAATATTCATGAAGTCAACAAATTTTGGCTTACAGTAAAAATTGTGAATAATTTTTCTTTTTACCTAATGAATTAATTGAAGCTACAATTTATTTAGTTCATTGGATTAGTACTATACACTAGCAAAATAGTACCTCATTGTCATTTAGTTTAATAAGAACAGGATATGTAATTGCTCAGATCAGTAAGCAAGACTAAATAATGCTGTAATAACGGGCAAAATTCTCAGTAGATTGTACAAATTTTTACTCAGTAAGATGTTGGCTACAACTTGGAAACAGACCCTTTTTCTTCACTATAGTGTCCAGGTTAAAGAAGCCAGGGATGTTTGTGTAGTGACCAGAAGGTAGAACCATTTTCTAGCTAAAAACTTTTGCTTGGAACTGACAAATTACTTCAGTTCACATTTCGTTACCCAAACAAGTCACATGACCAAGTTTGCTGTCATGGAGCAAAATGATAGCCTTTCTACAAGGAAGGGAAAAGAGAAGCAGTGAATATTTTGACAATAATAATGTAAGCTGGGTGTGGTGGTGCACACCTGTAATCCCAACTATTTGGGAGGTGGAGGCTAGGAATCACTTGAGTCCATGGGTTCAATACAACCCTGGGCAACATAGCGAGACCTAGTCTCTTAAAAAAAAAAAAAAAAAGTAAGGATAAAATAAATTATTAAATATGTATCTAAAGAGAAAAAAACTAAAAGTTAATGAAAAATCTATTTAGAAGTCAGTAAGTAGCAAAAGCCATATTTAAGTTTACTTTTACAGTATATAAGTTGTAAGATTTATTAAAACAACAAATCATGCACAAAGACAGTAGCAGCTGCCATCTTGACCTCATGATGGATTTATCCAGCTTGGATGATATGTTGTGAATTTGGATCTGTCCTTTTGAAGCCCAGATGACCCTGCTTGGCCTTCCTGATGATATGTGTGTGGGAGTAATTTTGGCAGCTTTTCTTCATGTCTCTGGACTCAGACTGTTTGGCTGGGCATCTGGCTAATTTCAGAGTTGTTATTTGCAATCCTCCTCTTTCCATACTCATCTCTGTATTAAAAAAATCTGTGAGCGTATTTAGTCAACCAATCAAGCAAGCCAGCAAACAATATACATCAAAGCGCTTAAACTTTTGAGGGGAATGAGTTTTTTAGAGTACTTAGAGGCAGTTGTCTGAATTCACCAGTATCCCAGAGAGTATTCTGGTAGAAAATTAGTCCATAAGTGTCATTGAAGAAGTTTCTGGAGTCAGATAGGGAAGGTAGTTTCTGGAGAAACTATGCTTTACCTGTTCCTTGGATGTTCATAGCACATGAGAATATAAAATGCTTGGAGAAATCATTTCATTCATTTAACTTTTCTTAATCCAGTGTTTCCTAGGTTTGCTTAACTTTGAAAATTGTCTTGCTAAGCAATTATTTTTTTAACAAAAAAAAATGTTAAATTTTTTTAACAAAGTCTGGTATTGAAATTGATAAAGTATTATTAATTGGAGATGGCTCCCCAATACTTGTCAGCCTCTTTGTTATTTTAAATAGGGTTGGTTTGTCTTTGTTATTGAAAAAGCAAATACATTTTACCTCTAAATTTCAGGATTTCCCACTTCAGGGAACTCCCCTAGTGAAAGGTATATTCTAAATTGGTTTTGGTCTGTTTTCAGGTATTCTTTTGATATAGGATCTCTGATTCCTATGACAGATCTTTAAAGTAGTCTTTTATACTGCCCAGAGACTCTCATTGTCTCTGAAATCTTGTGTAGTTGCATCATATAGTTGACTTTTTTAAGGTTAGGATTGTGGAGCAAGCTTGTTTTTGAGTTGAATTTTTAAGAGATATTAAGATGAAAACATGACCAAGTTAATGTTTTAAAACTTGTTTTTCATTTATGTAATGAGAAAAGAAAGATGACTTATAATAAATTCAGACATCTGAGACATTAACCATTCTCATAAAATTTTGGAGGAGTTAGTAAAAATTAAGGACTTTTTCCTTCTGCTGTCTATTAGGGTAGAAGATAAGTTGCAGGATAAAGCAAGTCAAATTCAGGGTCAGCAGTAAAAATTTATAGAACTAAATAATTAAGAGTTGATTTTTAGATAGGAAATAATGTTGGTGGTTCTTTTTATAATATGTTTATATGTACGCACAGCTCAGCCAGCAGGAGTGCCAGAAATCTTAAAGAAAAGCTTGCATAGCTGTTCAGTGAAAGGAGAGGAAGAAGTATTTTTAATCGGCAAGAACTTTCTGAAAGGAACTAAAGTTATTTTCCAAGAAAATGTTTCTGGTAAGTTGACACATTACTAATATAGAGATGGTGCATGTTTCACTTTGTTGAAAGATATAGTTATAACAAAATAAAATATTTTTCAAAAATTTAGTAAATCATTGTTTTTATTTTAATTAGATGAAAACTCTTGGAAATCAGAAGCTGAAATCGACATGGAATTATTTCATCAGGTATAAGTTAAGCTTTTTTAAAGTTTGATTGCTTATTTTCTGAGAAATAACTTTTGTTCCAAAATTTTCCTGAATCAACAGATTTATTTCCTTTTTATGTGGAATAGTTATAAATCATTTAAAGTTTTTTCATGAATTTTTTAAAACAAGTAGAATTATACCACTGATGCTGTGACTGTTCTTAAAAAGTTAAGCGCATTAGCAAATTACCATTAGTAATTAATAAAACATTCTCTTCTAATATTTGTTTGCTCTGAGGATTTGTATTATCTTAACTAATATTAACTTACATCAAAGAGAAACTTATTTACTTAGTACATACTTATGCTAGGCGATATGTGCATTGAGAAGAACTGGTACACTTATAAATAGAATCTGTATTTGTAGGACCCATTCATGCTTCTCAAATAAAAAGGAAAAGAACTGAAATCAAATATAAAGAACAGATTAAGAATCAGGTGTATCTCTGTTGCAGGAAGCCAGTGTGCATGTTCGTATCCTTTCATTGCCTTCTCCTTCTCACTGGTCTTCTGCTCTATCAAAGTCATAGAACTTGAAAATAGCAAAAAAGAAATATTTAGTGGCATGTCAGAAAGAAGTCACAGAAGATTAGTGTTACAGTACAGCTCAGAAAGAACAGGAAAATGGAACAAACCAATGTGTAAAATACCCAAAACCTAAAATTTATTTTTTAATTTAAAAAATTTTATCTTTTTAACAGAGGTGATGTTGGGGTACCCCAGTCAGGTATTACCATCATAAACCCACCACCAACTCACCCATATTCCACCACATTGTGGTTCCTTTCCTCTTTGTTCTTGCTTCTCCCTCCCCATTCAGTGCAACAGTTCCATAATCAGCTATCAAGGGGTAGTTTCCTGTTCTCAGGTGTGAGGTTGTATGTATGTCTTTGTAGTCTTAATTTGCATTTCTCTGCTAATAAGTAGCTGTGAACATTTTTTCCTGTGTCTGCAAACCATTTTAATGTCTTCATTTGAAAAGAAGTTCTTTATATATCTTTGATGGTAGCCTTTTGTCAAATGTATGGAATGCATATATTTTCTCCCATTCAGTAGGATGTCTTTTTGTTTTAGTTGTTGTTTCTTTTGCTATACTGAAGCCTTTCAGTTTGAGGTAATACCAACTATTTTTGGTCTCTTTTTTCTTTTTCCTTATAAGTATTGTTTACATATCTTTCTCTTTTTTTTCTTGCCCTTTGGGTGTTACTCCCCCCTCCCATCTCCCTTGTTCCCCCCCTTCTTTCACTGCCAATTATTGGTCAACTTTTAGTCCGTTGGATTTTCTTGTTCTTTTGCCAGGTGTAGACGAGTTTTCCACAGCTGCCTGTGCTTAGTTTTCCAGATGTATCTTTGTTGCAGGTAGCCAGTTTATGGGTGTTTGTATCCTTTCAGTGCCTCCTCCTTCTTGTTGGTTGTCTCCTTCTACCCAGCTTCTGTCACATTTTGCTACTTCTATGCTTTGTAGTATGCTTTGTAGTTCTGGTAGCTAGCATTGGGAGCATTTATCCCAGCTGATCATGTAAAAAGTTTCATGATCAGGATAGGCACTGGTGGGATGGTTGGTCCGGTTCATTGTGGGGCCGCTTCCCATCTCTGTGTCTTTCCTCTCCGCTTGAAATGGAAGGGTGGGTTGTATTTCTCTCTCTCTCTTTTTTTTTTTTTTTTTTTGGAGACTAGGGTCTCCCTATGTTGCCCAGGATACCGTGAACTCAAGTGATCCCCAGTCTCAGCTTCCCAGGTAGCTGGGGTTACAGGTGCATGCCACCATGCCCAGCTGTTTTTTGAGACTAGGTCTTGCTATGTGGCCCCAGGCAGGTCTCGAATCTGCGGACTCAAGCAATTCCTAGTCTTGGCCTCCCTTCCTAGACTGGGATTAAAGGCGTGCACCACCGCGCACATTGGTGGTTGTATATCTGAGACAGTTTGTCTCTACTGTTGGTCTCGCAGTCCTGTGTCCCATAGATCTGAAATGATGTTCATTTGTCCGGGGCCTTAGTTCTTTCTTTTCACCTCCATCTTCATAGGTATCTGCTGCTGATTTAGTGATTTAATAGTTTCTGGTGAGGATTGACTGGATTTGGAGAAGACCAGAGCGGTTGACCCCTCCCAACCCACCCGCTGTCCTCCACCATGCCTGCCATCAACTCCTCCCCCCTTGACTCTTGTGTCCAGCAGCTTCCTCCCCTCCCCAGTCAGTGGAGGGGGGTGTGGTGGGAGGGCTGAGGCTCCAGGACATGGTTGGCCTAGTCTGACGAGGGAACTGGGCTAATGTATGGGTTGAAGCCCTCTGTTTCCAGGCCTGCATTTAAGGTGCCCAGACCCTGGTGGCCACTTGCTGGTCAGCAACACTTTGGGGGACCCACCCACCTTCCCCCCCCCCCCCCCCAGTCCAGGGAGGGGCGTGGGCTGAGCCTCCAGGGACCTGGTTAGCCCAGTCCTGCTAGGGAACTGCTCTCTTGTTTTTCTTGCTGTTGGGGGAAAAAATTCCTAAAAACATCACTAAAGCTTATGTCATGACATGTATTTTATCTGTTTTCTTTGATTGTTTCAGATTTTTACATCCAAGTCTTTGATCCATTTTGAACTGATTTTGGTATATAGTTTGAGATTGTAGTCTGGTTTTATTCTGTAGCATGCAGCTCTCTGTAACATGGTTTCCCCACCACCATCTATGGAAGAGGCTGTCCCTGTTCAGTGTATGTTTTTCACTCCTTTGTCATAGATTAACTGTCTGTATATATATGTGGGTTTATTTCTGGACTCTCAGTACAAGACTTTTAATTATTGTGGCTTTGTGATATAACTTGAGGTCTGGAAATGTGGTGTATCCATCCTCTTCTTTGTCAAGGTTGCTTTTGCTATTTGGGATTTTTTGTGATTAATATGAATTTCAGTAATACTTGCTCCAGTTCTTTGAAATATACCTTTGATATTGAGGGGGATGGGGGGGTGGCATGTAAGGGAGTTACATTGAACTGGTGTATTGCCAAAGCCTGAAATTGAGCATAAAATTCTGATGTTGTAAAAAAGAGCATGTGAAAGAAAGCAGGAAAATGAAAGAGGCACACATGAGAGAATCTGCAGCCAGTTTATTAAAATGTTAGTAATTCAGTTGGATTTTTTAGCCCTTTGTGTTTAAACAGCTAAAAAAAGATATTTTGTATCCAACATATTATGGTCAATATTTTGTCAAAGTCAAAGCTAAGGCCAGAGTGATCCATGCGATTGCTCCCATTTCAGATACCATCCACAAAATCAGGGATTTCCAGGCTACTCTTACTTTCAAACAGTTGACTTAAAATTCAAGAGTTCCCAGTATCTTCTCAGACTTGCTAAAACAAATCATAGGACATAGGAAAGCAGTTTTACTATAGCAAAAGTAAGCAAGACAGGACCTGTCAAAGAGAGGGATGCTAGAGCAGTGTCTCAGAGGGCCCAAAAGGTGAAGCTTCTGTTGACCTTAGGGATACCGTAACTACTCAGAACATCCGTGTGTGACAGTACACAAAGTATATACATAGGGTATTTTGTTTGGACTTCATCACATACTGCCTGTGCAGCTGATTGCTAGTCTCTGGTTCCACCAGAGTTCAGAACTGATTTGGAATGTTCCAAAGCCCCCAAACAAACATAGACACCCCTACCATGCAGGGCATTCCAGAGACCTCTTCATAGCCAAGGGCAAAGATAAGACTTTACTTTGGATAAAGTTAATTCTTCACAGTAGTGTCATGTAAAGTGTGGTTTCTTTATACCTAGATAAATGTCATTTAGAAAGTTTTTTTTCCTAGTCTTGTGCTATCAGTGCTATGTAAAACTGGTATGGGGTTCAGCACTCATTCCTTTATCTGAATAGTCTCAGGATTGGATAGTCTCTGCATAACTGACCAGTCTTAACTGAAATTCCAATACCTGCTTTGTCACTTATAATGTGAGTTATCTAAATAAGACAATTCTCCCTTGTATCCCAATTCTTATCTATAAAACAAGCTATTTTACTAGATTATTTGAAGTTCCTTCTAATTCTCATGTTTTATGACTTCTAATACAACCTTTTAGTCAAAGCATTCCTACTTCTCATGAACCAACAATAGAGGTTTGTGGAATGTACTGTGACTCAGTTCTCTGTTTCCCATAATACCAAACACTTAATAAGATAACTCATCTTACCTTATTACATGATAAGATAAAGCCTGTTATTTCATTTTTGTCACTTTAAACAAAAAAGCTCTGTAGGATCTGAGATCCCTTATTCTTTCTGAGGACACTGTCAAACCTTAATTTTTTTTTTTTTTTTGAGCGTGTAACTTTTTATTTATTTGCCTTTATCCTTGGAAAACTCTAGGGTCCTGAAAAACTTTCTCTTGTAAAATTTTATGTCAAACTTTAATTTTAATGACATTCTTATATGCCTGTCGTTTTGGTCTTAACTGCAGCTTAATTATCCATGTAATGCTTTTCTATGCAATGAATATGTTTTGTTTTGTGACTGATTACTTAGACTAATATGCCTCCTTTGCTAGTAGTAATTCTATTATAATTGTTATTCCTTACCTTATTCTGTGATGCAGTTTTGTATATAAAAAAAAAATGTTTCTGGAGACTGAAAGACTTGCCTTATAAATTATACAAAATACTAATAAAATGGCCCCAACAAATTATAGAATGAACTTAGTGTTTCCTATAGAACTTGTAATTAAGTAGTCATTGTTTCTCCCTCACTTTCTCTTCCTTCCTTTTCTCCTTTCCCTCTCAAACTCACTCTCCCTCTCTTCTTCCTTTCCTGCCTTACTTCTTTCTTTACTTTGAGGCACTAGGGCAGTTATATTTTAAAACATCTCTTTGGGAGAAAGTTATGCCAACTACAGTCCATTAAAGAAGAAGAATAATAAAATTATCTTTTTCATAAGGAGCTTTCTGTCTTTTTCCCTGAAGAGGCTTTCTAAGAAGTGTTTTAGTGTAGAAATAGCTGAGATAATAAAGAATTGATCATAGCAATTATAGTAAATAAAGCAGAAATTAAGCATTCAGAGGGAATGATGATCAGAAACATTAAAGAAAGAGAAATAACTGTAATTTATCAATAAATATCAGTCCTATACAAAAAAAGTTGAAAGGAGCTTAAATATTAAAAGATAATCAAGAGATGGTACTGTAATTAAAACCACTTAAAGATAATTTTGCAATTTGCAGTTATGAATAATTGTGATAGCTGTTCATTTGCAACCTCAAAATCAACTCATCAGGTATTAAGCTTTCTCAGTTTTATAGCAAGTATGAGATAATAGTTCTTTGATATTTTTCTCTTATAGTCGAGACCATGTCTCATGCTTGTTACCCATTTTAATCACTATATGTGAATTATGAATTTTAAAATGTAGTTGCCTAAGTATATATGGAGTTACAGATCATTCAAACATATA
Source organism: Uropsilus gracilis (assembly GCA_004024945.1). Taxonomy (NCBI): domain Eukaryota; kingdom Metazoa; phylum Chordata; class Mammalia; order Eulipotyphla; family Talpidae; genus Uropsilus; species Uropsilus gracilis. The sequence goes on from PVHY01008250.1 coordinate 27,570, forward strand.
TATATATTTGTTATAGACACACAGATTTGAGAATTTGGTTTTGAAAGAAAGTAAGAGTTTAGCAGCTTGAAATGTGGAGGTCATTTACAAAAAAGAACTAAAAGTTGACACAAGTATAGTACAACTAGAAGGAGGTAATTTGTTATAAGATAGCATGTTTTATAGATCATTAAACAGGCATAAACAGTGTATGGATTACCATTTCTTTTTTTTTTTTTTTTTTTTTTGAGACTAGGTCTCACTATTTTTTGCCTGTGGAACCGCAGGCTCTCGTTGCCCGGGGTACCACAGACTCACGCAATCCCCAGCCTCAGCTTCCCAGGTAGCTGGGATGACAGGCGCGCGCCACCACACCCAGCTATTTTTTTGGAACTAGGTCTTGCTACTGGCCCCAGGCGGGACTCGAACCGCGATCCCTAGCCCCGGCCGCTTCATAGGCTGAAGCTTACAAGCACGAGCCACCGTGCCCAGCCTGGATTACCATTTCTTAATGTTAAGTCTTTTGGTTTTTTCCTGTGATAATTTTTTAAAATTAAGAAAAAATGAACTTTGGTGAAGGTGTGATTTTCTGTATAAATATACAAGAAATTTGTAAAAAATGTTGAGAAGGTCCTCAGGATTTGTGAGAATAACTGCACTAAACAAAGATTTGCCAATTTAGAGTTTGTATATTTTCAAATTGATTCTGTAAAGAGTGTGTGTACATCTATACACATACATATACATATACACATGTATCCTCAACTGTAGTAGTAATACATTATCTTTTAAGAGCTTGAAACATCTGGTATAACTGCGTATAAGCTTTCACGATGACTATCTGCTAAGGAAAAGAAAACCATTCGTTTGAATCCAGGCTTATTTTTTAAAGAAATGAAAATAAGATATTCCTTTCTTTTTACGCCAGAGAACATTGTGCCTGCATCAGAGCCTTCTCAAAACTTTGTTTTGACTTTCTGTACTACTAGGTCAGTGGTAGTTAACTGCTCTTAATTTGCTTTACAGACATATTTCTATCACTATTCATAATTTACTTAGTTTTTAATTCAAATCACTTGTCGAATATCTATAATCATATTGAAAAAATACAAAGAATTTTTAACAAAATTTTATTCATTTGATTTTTAAAATACATCAAATTAGGTCTTTAAATAAATATGTTCTCAAAATGAGCAAAAGGTTTTTATATGTACCTGATTTTTAAATACTAATTCTGCTAATTATTACCGAGAAACAAGATTTTATTCAGAAGGATAGTTTATAGTTTGTCAAATAATTTTAAGATTAGAAATATGCTTTATACACCCATCCATTCAACTTCTCCTTGTGTCAGTAAGACTGCTTAATAGCATAGTTGTTTAAATAAGAGTAAACATGAAGATAGACAAGATTCAAAGCTCTTGTTTTTTTTAAGAGTTGAAAAACGTGAAATGCAGATTTTTTTGGGGTGGGGAGAGAGCCTAATGTATGATTATGTTCTTTCAGATTTTTATTGTGTCCGTACCCTCCCCTACCCCCCGTGCCAATGCATATACATGCCTTTATATGTTTTTCTCCCTGTCTTAAAAGCATAATTTTTTTGAGATGGCTAACTGGGATCAGGAAGCATTCTAGTACTACCATGAATCAGAAGCTTTTTTTTTTTTGAGACTAGGTCTTGCTTCTTTGGCCTCACATTGCCTGAGGTACCACAGACTCAAGTAATCCCAAGCCTTAGCTTCCAGGGTAGCTGGGATTACAGGTGCGTGCCACCAGGCCCAGCTATCTTTCAAAAAATAAGCTGAAGACTCAGGTGTTGAAATCTTGATCCGGGTCTCATTTATCACATGTTCTGTTCAACCTAGTGTAGTCTAACTAAAAGTTAAATGTTTGAAATTATCTTCCGAAAAGATGTAGTCCCTTTGAGTAAATAGTGGCAAGGTATTTATGGCATTTTCCCTTTTCTTTTGTGGATGATTCTGTCACTATTCTGATAAAAATAACTGATATATTGGGATTTGGATAAACTGAACACTGTTTTACTTTAAATGAGAATTACAGTGGTTAGGAAGCAGTGAATTGTTATGAAGTATTTCTCAGTAAGGTTGTATAAAACATGGCAGTTGATACTGTGTTTTCCCTTCAACTTATTTTCATTTTGTTCAGTAAATATATTTGAGTATATTTTATGTATGGTGCTTCACAGGAGAGAGTGCAATGAATATAAACACACTAGGTTCTCATAGTACTTACACATTCTTCTGGAAGGAAAGAGACCAAAGAAGTAAGTACTCAATCATAAGAATATCAGGTAACCGGGTGTGGTGACCTGTAATCCCAGCTACCTGGGAGACTGAGGCTGGAGATCACAAGACCATGGGTTCAAGACAGCCCTGGGGACCGGGCACGGTGGCTCGTGCTTGTAAGCTTCAGCCTATGAAGCAGCCGGGGCTAGGGATCGCGGTTCGAGTCCCACCTGGGGTCCATAGTGAGACCTAGTTCCAGAAAAAATAGCTGGGTGTGGTGGTGTGCACCTATCATCCCAGCTACCTGGGAAGCTGAGGCCGGGGATTGCTTGAGTCCGTGGTACCCCGGGCAACGAGAGCCTGCGGTTCCACGGGCAAAAATAGCGAGACCTAGTCTCAAAAAAAAAAAAAAAAAAAAAAAAAAAAAAAAAAAAAAAAAAAAAAAAAAAAAAAAAAAAAAGAAAAGAAAAAAAAGACAGCCCTGGGCAACATAGCAAGACCTAGACTCAAAAAAAGTAAATAAAAAAAAATAATAATAAAAAAAAGAATGTCAGGTGGGAATAGTGCTATTGTAGAATTAACTATTTATGTCATCAAATGAGAGAAGGGTGCTACTTTAAATTTATGTCATCAAATGATTTATGTCATCAAATGAGAGAAGGGTGCTACTTTAAACAGGATAGTCAGAAAACTTCTCTGAGAAGGTGATGTTTGAATAAGACCTGAAAATGAGCAAGGAACTAGCCATTTAGAGGTGAAGTAAGAATATTCCAGTCAGAGAGAATAGCAAATATAATCTTAAGATTGTAAACCTTTATAGAACGTTTGGGTTTTACCTTAAACACAGTTTTAAGATTAATGTCCTGATGCTTATGAACCTGAAAATGCATTCTTTTTTTTATTCAGATTTTAACTTTGCAACTAATTATAATTTTTAATTCATAATTTTTATTTAAGTATTGCTTCTTTTCTTATCTTTTTTTAAAAATTAGAATCATCTTATTGTGAAAGTTCCTCCATATCATGACCAGCATATAACTTTGCCTGTATCAGTGGGAATATATGTCGTGACCAATGCTGGAAGATCTCATGATGTACAGCCATTCACCTACACTCCAGATCCAGGTATGTCAATAAAAAAATCTGAACAAAAATTAGTAATTAATTTATAAGTCTTTGGAAGGTTATAAAGGCAATCCAACCAAAAACAAAAATTATTTTATCAAGATGGATTAATACAGCTTGGTGTGGTGGTGCGTGCCTGTAATCCCAGCTACCTGGGAGGCTGAGACTAGGGATCACTTGAATCTGCGGGTTGAGACAACCCTGGGAAACATAACGAGACCCAGCCTCTTAAAAAAAATGTATTTAATACTAGTGTGTTTTTTTATTTTTCTGTTTTGAGAGACCATTATTTCATAAGAAGGTGGCTACCAGATACTGCTTCTACAGTATATTAAGGGAATCATTTCTGTCTTATGTGTTCTTGAAATAAAAGAAAAACTTAGGAATATTCTAAAATTAGATTTTCCAGAGTTGTCTTACAAGTTACTCTTTAATGAGAGTTACCACTCACTGAATAGCTCTTACATGTGGAAAGGTGCAAGTGACAACTTTGTGAGACTGCTGATAGTTTAATCTGGTTGCCTTATAGAGAATGCATTTTGGGAGAGATAAGAGAAAGGTTGAAGTGATAGGTTATAAAATCACAACTAGAGCTATATGTTTATAACATTTTCTAATTTATATAATGAGAAATATCAAAGCCTGCTGGTAAATAAATATTTTAAATGTAATTTTAAGCATTTAGGTAAACTAAGTGCCTCAGAATCCAGAGCAGTAAGAGCAGTTAAAATGTTAGAAGGGAAGATCTCTAAATAAGAAAAAGCGTATGAGTTGTTTACCTATATTCATTTGGTTCCCTAAAAAAAAAAAAAAGGTCTTTTCCTGGAGAAAGTAGAGAGAACATTTGGGAAATGGTAGCTTTTGAAGTGTTGCATTGTTCCTAGTTTTGGTTCCTGCCATGTCTGTTGTTGTCTCACTACATTCTTGTCTTAGAGATAGTTCAGAATTAGCTGTAAATTTACCAATATATTATTCCTAAGTAATTCAGGATCCAGTGTGGTACAGGTACAAAGGTGAAAAGGTGTCAGGGAAAGAAAACCCTGACAACAGGAAGGTAATAGGGTTAGAACTAGTCTTAATAATAGTCTTGATAATTACCTTATGACACTTAAGGTGTCTTCCCCCCCCTTTTTTTAATATCTGAATTTCACAAATTGGTTATTTTCTACCAATTTGCTACAAAAGTATGCCTTCGAACAGAAGAAAGGAAAGTCTAGCATAATACTGTTCCAGCAAAAATAGGAAAGAAAAGATTGGTTTATGGTTAAGGATCAAATATTTAATGATTTTTTTTTTGAGGTAGGCTGCAAAAATCCAAGAACGTTTTATTTAAAATGTAATAAGCTGGGTGGGTGGTGCGTGTCTGTAATCCCAGTGCTGAGAGACTGAGGCCAGGGATTGCTTGAGTCCCTGGGTTCGAGACTACCCTGGGCAACATAGTGAGACCTAGTCTCAAAAAAATAAGTAAAATAATAATAGTATTTAAGTAATATATGTCTTGTAGGAAGAGGGAAGTATGTTGTGTGTGTGTGTCCTAAGTATACTGAGGTTTGGTTATTTGTTTTATTAGTTAAAAAGAGCTTTATGAATTTGAAGTGTTACCATCTCTAAGAAAGTTCATTTCTTTTTTCTTTTTTTTGATACTAGCTCTCGCTATTTTTGCGGAACGCAGGCTCACATTGGTATGTGGTGCCACGGACTCAAATAACCCCTAGCCTCAGCTTCCCATTAGCTAGGATTACAGCCACGTGCTACCATACCCAGCCATTTTTTTGGGACTAGGTCTCGCTGTCTTGCCCCAGGTGGGACTCAAACCCCAATCCCTAGACACAGCCATGACTCCATAAGCTGTTGCTTACAGGCATGGCCCACCACGCCCCACTCAGAAGGCTCATTTCTTAGTGATAAATGCTGATTATTAGAAATATCCTTTTGAAAAAAACAGAAAACAATTTCCAATCCTGCAGTATACTTGACCAGTAATACCCAAAACTATTAAGATCAGCAAAAACCAGGAATTGTCACAAACCAGAGGAATGAAAGAGAGAAAATTGCTAAATGTATCGGTATAGTGAAAGGTTATCAGGGAACAGAAAAAACATTTGTTAAAATTATGTCATTTTTAATTCATTGATTGTAATAAATGTAACTAGAACTATAAGATGTTAACAGTTAGGGGAAATTAAGTGTGAGGAAGTATGTGTGAAATCTGTACTATTTTCTGTATATCTAAAACTGATTTGAAACATGGAATTTACTCATGATAAAATATTATAAGATAAAAAGTTTATCTTTGATAAAGTTGCCAAATGAAACAGCTTTTAAGTCTTTCGTTTTAACGACTATACTAATTGACTATATTTAACCTTATTTAGCTTATCATTACCTTAGATTTAGTTTTTAAAAGTCCTCCTCCCCCCACCATATGTTGTATATGGGTAATAGTCCATCTCAGAAACTTACTGAATTAAACAAATTACAACCAATTAAAAAGTAGTCCCATAATTTCACATTTTTATATTTTATAAAATGTGGTCTCAGGTATGCATGAGACAGAAAATTTGATTTGAGGAAAACTTGGGCATAGGCAAATTGCACTTTCTCATAATAAACTAGTTGCTATTATCATTCTTTTGAGAACTATGGTTAAACATTTAAATATTCATTGTTGCATAATTATAGCAGCTAAAACTAGATCCATTCTTTTATATTTGTGAAAGTAGAAATAGTGATTATTGAGCCACTAAATGAAAATTTTAAAGTCCTAAATAGAAACTAACAAGCTATTAACATATTTCCTATCCTCCTAGTTTGACCAGACTGATAACCTGAAAAGGCAGATGTGAATTTAGGGTTCAGGTTGATTGGATTTACAAGCTAGAATATGGCAACATGGGAGAAGGATCTTCAGTTACCATCCTTTATTTTGTACTCTCACTCCATATACTGACCTGGGAATATATACCAGCCAGTACTTTCAAGTTCTGTCTATCCTTCTAGGCTTATGACTGCACACACACTCTAGAATAGTTGCACAGAAAATTTGGGTGTCCTGGGTGCTTTGTACATGGTCTAAAAGTAGGATGAGGGCAAGAATACTAGAGAACATAATCTGGCTCCAAACACACTAACAGACCCAGGCCCCTGTAACCTCTCTAACTCTTCTCACAGAAATACATCATATATGCATGCGCTCAAGTACTTAGGTAGTTAGCAGAGTCATAAAACCTTACGTTCATTGCTGGTTATTCTTGAAGCTTTGCTTAACCATTTAAACACCTTTAATTCTTTTTACTTCAGTCTATGAAAACACAGAAATTAGATGTGCTCTGTAATATGATTCCTGTAAAAAATGTGGTATAGAATACTTAGTTGTATTTTTTTGTTGCTCTTAAAATAAATTACTAAAACTTGATTTGAAAGTGAAAATTGGCCAGGCATGGTGGTTCATGCCTGTAAGCGGCAGCCTAAGAAGCTGCAGCCCGGGCCAGGGATCACGGTTTGAGTCCCTCCAGGGGCACGTAGTGAGACCTAGTTCCAAAAAAATATGGCTGGGTGTGGTGGCGCGTGCCTGTAACCACAGCTACCTGGGAAACTGAGGCTGGGATTGCTTGAGTCCGTGGTACCCCGGGCACCGTGAGCCTGTGGTTCCACAGGCAAAAATAGTAAGACCCAGTCTCAATAAAAGGGGGAGGGGGAATTAAAATATTTTTCTGATTAGTTACTACTTTCAAATCTGTGATTGCTAAAATTAATGTCATGCTTAAAAATCATCTATAGATTTCTTTTCCATTCAATTTCTATATTTTGTTTGCTAGTGTTGTGCAACATTCTAAGATAAATTTGTCTGTTTGCAAATACTACATACAGTCTTTATAGCTATCGTTTCACATTATCCTGTCTAGAATAAGAAATTGTGAAAATAAACTGACTCTGTTCCCATTTTGAGTCAATTAGGGTTTATAAAAAAGTATAAAAGGAGTTATAAGCATAGGTAGAGATTATAAAATAAAATTGAAAAATAAAAGTTGAAATATATTTAAACAAAGTATTAGCTACTTTAAGCATGGACCTATTTCTTTGAAATTTATTTTTAATTCAGAATTGATTTCTGTTCTTATTAGCCCATTAAATTTAAAATTGTCTTGATAATATGGTGTTTTAGTAGATGTCATAGCCCAGTGATTGTCTATTAATAGTAGTAGATTGTGTTTTTTCAAGATTTTACCCCAAATATCATGATATACAGATTCAGTATATTCTTTACAGCCTTTTCTTTTTTGGTTTCTGAGTCAGTGTATTTTTTTACATAAATCATTTAGGCAGGTGAATGGTAATTTTCATGCTAGTGTTATGCTGTATTTTTAAAAGATCTTGTATTAATCTTTTACTTATCTGATATCCAATAAGAAGAAAATTTTAAGTTAATATTTCTTTTGTTTTGATTGTGAGTATATGTTCCTGTCTACTTTGAGACTGAGGAATTTTAAAATATAGATGTAGTCATTACAGAAATTCATCTCAACTTAGAATTTCTAGTAAACAATTTAACAATGCTCTATGAGAAATACTTCAGTTAAAGAATTTTAAGATACTCATTTTGTTAGGAAGAATAAATGTAAATAAAGGTAACTATTTTCCCCCCCTCTTAAATAGCAGCAGCTGGTGCTTTGAGTGTAAATGTGAAGAAGGAAATATCTAGTCCAGCAAGACCTTGTTCCTTTGAGGAGGCCATGAAAGGTACTATGTTGATTCTTCAAAAAAATTTTTGGTAGATGATCATACATATTTTCTCTAGCAGGTCCTACTATTTTTTTCTCTTATGTATTTGAGACAGAGTATTTTGTTTTCCATGTTGTAAAGTATTTGCTTTACTACCAAACGTAGAGACTTATTTTCCAACTTAATATTTCCCTTCATTCACTACTAAAAATCTCAAAAGTTTATGTGAAGTACTATAATAAGAAAAACAATGAAACTTCTTGCTATATCAGTAAGACTGCTTGTTAGTGAGACTAAAGATACTAAAATATTTAATGTAGTCATTTGTGAAAGTTGTTTGGATTTTTATTATTCGTTCTTCTGGCATTTTCATTTACTTCCCTGCCAATCCTGAGACTAGATATCCTTTGGATGTTGTAATGTGGTGGAATAGATTGATTTCTTAGCAGATTAGTAATGCAGCTGTGATAGACATTGATGATGCTTTGTCAATAACATAGTGATCATTGAGTTATTCCTATAACTCCAACCTTTAGTTACACATTTCTGCCCTGAAACTCACCAGTTAAATTTGAAATTAAAATGCTTTAAAAGAATTTTTAAGTCTTGATCATGAACACTTAATAGAGTAGACTAATGAGGAATTACATACTAGTAATTAAACTACTAAGATTATCAGATTTAACCACAAGTGAGTTTACTGCTAAACTCCCCTCCCTGTTAAGAATTTTAAATGTATAGGTTGAGAACAATAATTCAAACCATGTTTGTTAAATAATAAATAATATTAATTATTAAAGTTAGAGCATTTGTGGCTTATATTATGCCAGCATTGATGCATCTTTCCTCCAAAAATTCCTGATGCTGCTTTCAGAGTATCAGGCAACTGGAACACTAATCTGATTCAGTGTGAAATTTCTCATAAGGTTGATAGGTTTTAAATGATAAGGTTAAATTTTAGTAATAAAATGACTTGCCATGGTAGAAACCTTACAAGTCTGAAATAATGGATAAGAAACACAAATGCAGCCCTTTATCAATTGAAATTATGGTTAAAATAATTTTATGAATATATAAAGTAATATTAAATTGATTACTTTGTCTTAAGTTTTTAATTTCAAATATTCATTAGAGATCCCTGACAAAATAATAACTTACAAACCATGAATTTTCCTTGACAGTTGGCCTATGACTCCTTTAATACAATACTAAGATGCTATCTGGGAGATTTATTTCAATTTGCTTTAAATAATTAAGATTAAACAATATAAATCACTTTTAAACTTGTATTATAGTAATAATCCTCCAATAAACTTTCTAATAAGTAGCCATCAATTATAAGATTTAGAATATCACACCAAATAAGATATTATGGCCAGGTATTGAAAGCTTTCACTCTGAATCAAGTTTACTTCCTTGGAGAGTGTGTGCTCTGTGACAAGTAGGCAGGTTAACTACAAGGTTACTCAGTAAAACGTTAGGTCTAGAGCCAAAGCAACCATGATTCATTTCTAGATTTACCCAACTGTGTATTCCTAATACAAAAGTAATATTAGTTAAATAAGATGAAATATATAATGTAAACATTGTTAGTAGTTTCTTAGGACTATTTTCAGAAAATTTGGAGAATCTTATTTCTCTCCACAGATTTTCAAAGTTGTGGTAAACTTTTAGATCAAAACTTTGCTAATGTCTATCAAGGGTTATTAGCAATATCATAGGCTGCACTAAGTGCCAATGACACACTCAAGTAGACAAAAGAAAAAGTATATATATTGCTTGTTCACATGTATCTGTAACTACTCCTTAAAATGGAGGTAGTAGAAAGTACTCATTAATTTTGTTCTGGAAATTTGATTGATAAACTTAAAATAGTCCTTAAGTTTCTGAAAAGAAAAAAAATTTAAATCCTGTTTAGGAAAGAAATGTAGCTGTATTCATTATGTGAACTTGGCAAATTCAGGTTTTCTACAAAAAAATTGAATTGCTTAATTTAAAGAAGCAAAATCTGTTTGGGTACTTGGTAACGTTTGTGACTGAGCAACTTTAACCTGTTTTGAGATTTCCCGAATGTATTCTGTACTGTATCCTGGTGATATTGCACACATTGTTCAAGGTACTTTAACGTGCAACCTTAGACCTATACTTGGAGTCAGTCAAAGCTACCTCAAAAAAAATGAAGATACATTTTGATATACCAGTTATGTATCTCATTCATCATAGCATGAATAAGTAGACATTTAAATCATAAATAATAGGCAACATACTATAGGATGAAATTGTTGATTTTTGTAACCTTAAGTTTTTTTAAAAATTTCTGTTTGTGTGTATATGCAGCAATGAAAACTACTGGATGTAACTTAGATAAGGTAAATATTCTTCCTAATGCTCTGATTACGCCACTCATATCAAGCAGTATGATTAAGAGTGAAGATGTTACTCCAATGGAAGTAACAGAAAAACGATCTTCTCCCATTTTTAAGGTGAGATACAGGAACTGGTAGTACATCTTAACCTCAAATACAAAAATCACTATATTTTAAATGATTTGATTTCTTTTCTCCATGCTTATGCATTTTACTTTGCTTGTTTCATATTTGCTTGTCTTTGGATGCACTGAATGAATATTCACAGTAAATGCTTTTACATTCTATCTAATAAATAACCTACAAAGTAACTTTCCATATTCTGTTATGGAAGGAGTATTGACTAGACCTGTGGGATGTTTGGGCTTTTACTGAAAGTACTGGTTCAGCTTTTTCAGAATCAGAAACATTTTTACTCCCTTTTCTTCCTCAGTCTTTACCTATAATGCCCCTCTTTTTTTCACTTGCTTTCCACCCTATAATGTTAACAGTTGACAAAAATGATGATTAATTTTTAAACTCAGTGAGTCATAGAATTCATATATTTTACTATCATAAGCATATCATTAGCTGATCATACTTCTACTTCTTGTTTCACTGTCTTTGTTTATAATACTTATTTTAAAAATTTCTGATAATAATTGTTGTCTCTGGGAATCAATCTTAAACCTATTTTCAGAAAAAATAAAATGAGGTAGGAAATTGGTCATGCATATGCTTTTAGAATAATAACTTTTGAAATATCATGAATTCCACTAGTATTTATTCTGGGGATTTTTATTTTTCAGACTATAAAAACAGTTGGATCAACTCAACAAACATTAGAAAATATTTCTAATATAGCAGGAAATGGGTCTTTTTCATCATCATCATCTTCCCACTTACCTTCTGAAAATGAAAAGCAGCAGCAGATACAGCCCAAGACATACAACCCAGAGACCCTGACAACTATTCAAACACAGGACATTTCACAGCCTGGCACCTTTCCAGCAGTATCTGCTTCTAATCAGCTACCCAACAATGATGCACTACTGCAACAGGCTACACAGTTTCAGACAAGAGAAACTCAATCTAGAGAGGTATTACAGTCAGATGGCACAGTGGTAAATTTGTCACACCTGACTGAGACATCTCAGCAGCAGCAGTCCCCACTACAAGAGCAAGCACAGACTTTACAGCAGCAAATGTCATCAAATATTTTTCCATCACCAAGTAGTGTGAGTCAACTACAGAATACAATTCAGCAGTTGCAAGCAGGCAGTTTTACAGGTAGTGCTACTAGTGGCAGCAGTGGAAATGTTGACTTGGTCCAACAAGTTTTAGAGGCACAGCAGCAGTTATCTTCAGTTTTATTTTCCGCTCCAGATGGTAATGAGAATGTCCAAGAACAGCTTAGTGCAGACATCTTTCAGCAAGTCAGTCAAATTCAAAATAGTGTGAGCCCTGGAATGTTTTCCTCAACAGAGCCAGCAGTCCATACCAGACCAGATAATTTAATAGCTGGAAGAGCTGAAAGTGTTCACCCCCAGACTGAAAGCACATTATCTAATCAGCAGCAGCAGCAGCAACAGCAGGTAATGGAATCATCAGCTGCAATGGTGATGGAAATGCAGCAGAGTATCTGCCAGGCAGCTGCCCAGATTCAGTCAGAGTTATTCCCATCTACTGCTTCAGCAAATGGAAACCTTCAGCAGTCTCCAGTTTACCAGCAGACTTCTCATATGATGAGTGCATTACCTACCAGTGAGGATATGCAAATGCAGTGTGAATTGTTTTCTTCTTCTCCTGCAGTTTCTGGAAATGAAACTACTACAACCACTACACAGCAGGTTGCAACCCCTGCCACTACCATGTTTCAGACATCAAGTTCAGGAGATGGAGAAGAAACTGGAGCACAAGCAAAACAGATTCAGAACAGTGTCTTTCAGACCATGGTCCAAATGCAACATAGTGGGGACAATCAACCTCAAGTTAACCTTTTTTCATCTACAAAAAGTATGATGAGTGTTCAGAATAGTGGTGCCCAGCAGCAAGGTAACGGTTTGTTCCAGCAAGGTAATGAGATAATGTCACTCCAATCTGGGAATTTTTTGCAGCAGTCTTCTCATTCACAGGCTCAACTTTTTCATCCTCAAAATCCTATTGGTGATGCTCAGAACCTTTCCCAAGATACTCCAGGTTCTATTTTTCATAGTCCAAGTCCTATTGTCCACAGTCAGACCTCTACAACCTCCTCTGAACAAATGCAGCCTCCAATGTTTCACTCTCAAAGCACCATGGCTGTTTTACAAAGCTCTTCAGTTTCTCAAGAACAGCAGTCAGCCAACATATTTCTTTCCCAGAGTCCAATGAATAATCTTCAAACCAACACAGTAACCCAAGAAGAACAAATTTCATTTTTTGCAGCTCAGAACTCAATTTCTCCGCTTCAGTCAACCTCAAACACTGAGCAGCAAGCTGCTTTCCAACAACAAGCGCCAATATCACACATCCAGACCCCTATGCTTTCCCAAGAACAGGCACAGTCCTCCCAACAAGGTCTGTTTCAACCTCAAGTGTCCCTGGGCTCCCTTCCTCCTAATCCTATGCCTCAAAATCAACAAGGAACAATCTTCCAGTCACAGCACCCAATAGTTGCCATTCAGAATAACTCTCCGTCCCAGGAGCAACAACAACAGCAACAGCAGCAGCAGCAGCAACAGCAGCAGAGCATTTTATTCAGTAGTCAGAATACCATGGCTACAATGGCATCTCAAAAGCAACCACCACCAAACATGATATTCAACCCAAGTCAAAACCCAATGACTAATCAAGAACAACAGAACCAATCCATTTTCCACCAACAAAACAACATGGCCCCAATGAATCAAGAGCAGCAACCCATGCAATTTCAGAACCAACCCACAGTTTCCTCACTTCAGAACGCAGGTCCTCCCCAGTCTGAATCATCACAGACTTCCTTGTTCCATAACTCTTCTCAGATTCAGTTGGTCCAAGGGTCACCCAGTTCTCAAGAGCAACAAGTAACACTCTTCCTCTCTCCAGCATCCATGTCTGCATTGCAGACCAGTATAAACCAGCAGGATATGCAACAGTCTCCTCTTTATTCCCCTCAGAACAACATGCCTGGAATCCAAGGAGCCACATCTTCACCTCAGCCCCAGGCTACTTTATTTCATAACACTACAGGAGGTACAATGAACCAACTACAGAATTCCCCAGGCTCATCTCAGCAGACTTCAGGAATGTTCTTATTTGGCATTCAGAATAGTAAGAAAATTCTTTCTTTTTAATTTCTCATTTCTTTAAGTGTTACTGGTTGAAATAGTCAGGTGGTGATTATCATTATAGGACACAAAGCTCAGTAGCTTTAAGAGGACAGATTGTATGTACTCAGAACTGAGATCATGCCCCAGCCATACCACTAACACTATAACGTCTTGAACAAGTTTTTTGACTGCATGAGCCTCAGTGTCCTCGTCTAAAGTGGTCGTAGTATTACTTACATGGTAGAGATATTGAGAGGATTAAATGTGGTCATGTTTGTAAAGGTATGTGCCTGCCATTTTAAGTTATAAACTTGAAAATGAAGTTAACGACAGAAAAATATCTGACAATTACATAGTTTCCAAGGATGTAAAAAACAATTTTTAATGTTCATATAAGCAAGAAAATTTTATAGGCTGAATGGTGTTAATAAGCAAAGTTGTGTTTTAATACTGCTTAAAGGAATCCTAAAATGAATTCCAGTACAGTTCAGTGAAAATCTGTTTGGGAACCTACTAGTTGCCACATTTTTAGTTCTGTACTGATTGAGCACAATAATTGTTTTCCCCTAGCAACTAAAAATAAACCTTCTTATGAATCTTACACTAAAAGTAACTAATCAGATAGCTTCTCTATTTTAAATGTCTCTGCAGACTGTAGTCAGCTTTTATCTTCTGGACCAGCTACATTGCCAGATCAGTTGATGGCCATAAGTCAGCCAGGTCAACCACAAAATGAGGGCCAGCCGCCTGTGACAACACTTCTCTCTCAGCAAATGCCAGAGAATTCTCCTCTGGCATCCTCCATAAACACCAACCAGAACATTGAAAAGATTGATTTGCTTGTTTCATTGCAAAACCAAGGGAACAACCTGACTGGCTCCTTTTAACTGGAGATGTAAGTATTATTACATTTTAACTTTTTGCTTATTGATAAACATCAACAAATTTTATTATTATTGCTGGGCGTGGTGGTGCTCCTGTAATCTCCCAGCTACCTGGGAGGCTAAGGCTAGGGATCACTTGAGTCCGCGGGTTTGGTTCTGAACTTCCCTGGGCAACATAGTGAGACCTAGTCTTAAAAAAATATGTATTATTATTAACAAATTTGGGTTAAATTACAGTATTGTTTGGAATCTTAAGCTTTTAAAATGTGGCTTTCTCACAAGATGGTATGTTCTTGCTCTGAATAAATACTGTGAACGATAGCTTATAAAAATACTGGGTATTTCTTCTGACTGAACTTTTTTGCCTTGGATGACAAAGCATCTAATGAGGGGAGGGAAGGGGGAAACTATAAAGGCATTTAATTAATATACTGTATACTGACTGTAGTATGACTGTATGTCTTCCTCAAGAAATAACCATAAGTATGGCTATGACAGTGGATGTGCACATATAATAAAGAATCTTTTATAGTAGTATAATATACTTTGGGATCATTTGGGGTAACAGGAACTTTATAAATGCTTTCCTTTCCTAGTGAGTTATATTAAACTTCTTCTTTTTCTTAGAAATTCCTTGAAGAAAATCCTGATTCCAAGATGTCCTGAGATCTTGTGGTTCCATGAGGATTATTAAGCTGTTACTTTAAAAACAAAACAAAATATGAAAAACTGTGATTGAGTAAAGGGATAAAATTTACTCTGACTGCAAAAGAGCACATATATGCAGCCTATTGCAGTGATTAGCCACCATTGTTAATGTCTTCGTATTTTATATTTCTAATAACAGTGATGACTGAGAATCTATTTGAGTTTCCAGCTGACAGAGTTAATTGTTGCTATTTTCCTAGGCACTATTTCTTTTAAAATACAGTTTAAATTCAAAAGCTGGACCACTCAGTTGTTATTGCTATTGGAAAATAATTCATACTGTTATGTTTGCTTTTGCTCTTCATTATTTTCTTTCCTGTGTTGTTTTAGTCAAGTAATGGCTTTTGAGAAAGTAAAGTTCAAATAATAACGAAGGCTGTGATTTTTCAATACAAAAAGCAGAGCTATTGGCCAAAGTGAAGGAATCTTTTTTCAGTTTTTATGGAGAAACTGAAATGGTAATATTCTGACAAATAAGCTGTATTAAGAGCTCTACACAGATAAGAGGCCTCTTTATTTAACACAGTGGCAAACAACACACAAACTGGGAACAGCTGGAGTGCTATTGATTTTATTTTTCAGAGATGTTAATTCTCTTTGTATTAAAGGGTTTAGCCATAACTGTGCATAGGAAAATAATTATCTTGCTCTATAAGAGATGAAGGGGAGAATATATGGTAAATTATACCCTGATGTTCTCCCACAATAGTTTAAACTGACAGAATAATTTTAAGTCTATTTTCTTCTTAATCCATTCTTGGATTGATATTCCCTTTTATATTCATCTGTATGATTTCCCCCCCTTTTTTCCACTTAATTTTAGACAATTAGTAATAAACAACTAGCTTTGTGACCCTGTAACAACTTAATGGAAAAGGCCACTTGAATCTGGGATAACCCAGCAACTCCTGCAGCAGAGAGGAGTGGTCCCCTTTCAGGAATGAGTGGAACTGATTCCTGAGACACAGAAACAAT
Source organism: Uropsilus gracilis (assembly GCA_004024945.1). NCBI lineage: Eukaryota > Metazoa > Chordata > Mammalia > Eulipotyphla > Talpidae > Uropsilus > Uropsilus gracilis. The sequence continues at coordinate 43,844 of PVHY01008250.1, forward strand.
GCGTTTTTTTCCCCCATGAACGGTGCTGTTCTGAAGTCTTCAAAATTTTCCTCCTAGTAGGAAGCTATAATTTTTTTTTGAAACTATAAATTTTAATTTAAAAGACAAACTAAAATTTCTTGGAATATCACTTCTCCATGAGCTGCAGTGAGTGTAATTCACTTGTTACCACAGTGCTTTACAGTTTGAAGTGGTCACTTATCTGATGGTTCCCACAAGCCTTAGGCTTTACAGGGTTATATCATTGACATAAAATGAAGAATTAACTTGTATTACATTCATAGAGAGCAAAATAACACTCCAGAACCTGCAGTTGTAGCGTTAGTTATACAGTTTTGGGTGTTCTCGCCACCCATGGGATGCCTGCTTCTCACTCCAACCTGTTGTCTGGACACATGCTTATGTCATACTTTCCTTTTGGCATGTAGAAAGCTGTTAATACAGTTTAAGGCCAAATTGTGTGTGGCTTCTATATGTAGATAAGATGTTTTGGTATTCTTGTCCATTTCATTTATATTTTAATTGTACAAAACAAACAAAAAAAGCCTGCTAATTGTTTGTTGAAGGCTACTTTTCTACTTTTTTTTTCTACATTTAGTTGACCCTTGTGGCATTGTGGTGTTGGTTTTGTTTTTACAGCCAGATTTTTCCCCCTTTTCGTGATGGTCTTCTTAGGTTCTTTGAATGTGCTCTTCTAATTTGTTTTTCTCTTTGTTCTCATATATTCTTCCCTCTACCCTCAACCCATTCTTTCTTTCTCTCTCTGATTGAGAGGCATTGAATTACGTTTTCAGTAGTACAGGCTTCTTGCCGATATGAAGGGAACTTTTCAGAAAGAGACCTACTCTGGGTCATTTAATTTTGAATACAGTTTTCAATCGTTCAAGTTTTGGATGGTTTATATCTAATGTGTGTTTCATTTTTTTGGAAAGCTATATTTTGTATTTAGGAAATGGTATACTATTTTGCTATTTGTACTGAGTTGAGTACATTGGCATAAATATAGAAATTTATATATATACATATATATAAACTATTCTTTTTTTGCCACACATTTTTGTGGTAAATTTGTGAGTTTGTCTGATGTTCTACCACAACGTGGCGTCTGATAACAGTGAGGGGGGGGGTTTGTTATGTCTTTATTGAGTATTTAAGTATCTTTTGAAACAAATGACCTGTTCATCTGTGGCCATTCCATCAGGCAGTTCCTTGATGTTATTAGTGGGCGAAAGGCAGCTTATTGTTTGTTTGCTGGATCTTACATTCAGCAAAATGTTGGAGTAAGGAAACCTATCCAGGCATTTGTGTCTAATGGTGTTTCACAAGAATGAGCCATTCAGTCTTTGCTCACTATATATTTAATATTTTATTATTGTTGTTATTGTTATTATTAATTGGCTTTCTGTATTCTATGCCTTTTATTTATAAAGACACTAAAAAAAAAACATGTTTGTAATTTTAATAACATTTTCCCCATCTTGTAATATCCAGAGCTACTTTATAAATTCTCTAAACCAAAAGCATTCTCCTCAATATATCTCTTTTCTCCCCACCCCTATCAAGAAATATTACCCAATATAGTTCAGGTTATGAGAAGGATCAGCCACACAACCCAGTGCTTCAGTTTTAAAATGTAAAAATCTTAACTGCAGAGAGTTGCCTAATATCAGAGAAAGATTACCTTGTAGGTGTAAAAGTAAGAAATAGAAATAAAATTAAGTGCTATCAGTTTATTTCTGAGTTTTCCAAATTTTTTTCTAAGATATTACACAGGAGACTCAGGAAGTCTATTTGTTCACCAAATTCCAATTAGAATGTTTATTAATACTGCTCTGTGTACAAAGTGATGGCAAGAAGACTGGCTTGTGTGCTGACTTGTGTTCTGTTGTTTAGCAAGAGATTGATCATTGTAATATGCTGATTGCCAATGCCAAGTCACCAGGGACCAATTTCTGTTTTATAATACCTAAGTTTAGAACACAACATATACCTGAACTGTACTGGTTTGATTGAATGGAGGCAGAATACCCAGTTTTTATTTTCATAAATTTTGTGGTTATTTATACAAGGGCTGTGCTATACTTCCATATTGTTACTCAGTAATGATGGATTTTCTTTTATTATCATTATTAAATGTTCCTTACCCCTAAAGGTCAATGTTAAGTACAGCATTCTAAATAGACAATTTGGTCACAAAAAAGTATTGGTCTTCTTATTGAAGAGTTGCTCGGTGGTCAGTGGTTGATACTTGTGCTAATAATGTAGTTTCCAAATTACTATTACAAGGTATACCTATCTATAGGAAAGACTCATCGTGCCCCAAAGGCCTTGGAAACAATTTTATTAAATTTATTTATGGCAGAAGGACCTTAATAGACTATGAACCACATTTTTTTCCTTTACACTGTTCTATTCAATTATTCTTTCTTTCAGCAATTCACATTAATGCTTGGAGCATCTCTGTCTGTCTCTGTGTGTGTGTGTGTGGGTGTGTGTGTGGGTGTGTGATTCCTATTGTTATTCTTTTATATAGCCACACCAATATAGGGAAAGATAATTAGAAATCAAATGTTGCTCCTAAGCTTTGTCACGTTGTCTGTATAGAGTATCATGTTATTTAGCCAGTACAAGCAAATCTGTTTTCGCCAGTCTCCCTAGAACAGGTTTTCAAAGGGCTTTATTACAGAAACATTAATAAGACATATTCCTTCCTTATTTTTTTTCCTTTTCTTCTTTCTTTGTAATATTATAAATTCTATTACTGAGACTCTCATTATATTACATTTCTTGTTCATCTAGAACTTCAGTTAATATGCTGGGGATACAGTGATAAACTAGAAAAATAGTATGAAAGGATATGAGGAAGAAGTTATGTATATAAGTCCCCTAGAACTGTGATAGTAATTCCTTTTGACCATTTAAACCCAATATAAATGCTTGTTTTGGAAGAGTAAAATCTATTTAGCATCAGCTATTAAAGATCAGAGTAAATGTTTTAATAATCAACGTCTCAGAGTTAGTGTTGGTATACAAATATTCACTTAGGAGTAGTTTGAGAATGTTTCATCCTTCTGGTGATGTGAATATTCTGGGATCTTGTTTTCTTGTTGAGTGTTTACTAATTGAAGACTTATTAACTTGACTCTATGCATGACCACAGGCTTCATCCCTGCCCGGGGAAGCTGTGTTAAAACTGCATGGCTTTGGTTATCAAGTGGGACCCAGCAAAGGTGAGAGACTGGCTGTGTAGTTCAGCTTTGTTAGAAATACAACTTAAAGTTTACACCCTAGTCAATGGATTAATAAGATTTTCTTACCATGTATTAAAAAGTGGTCTCCCTGTTTGTGTCACTAATGCTAAACCACGAAGATACTTCACGCTCTAGTAAATATCAGGATACCCATATCTTTTTTGAATTGCCTCAGTCCTCTAATTACTCCTGTCATCCTCATTTATTTTTATGCCATTCTAGCCTCACTTATGAATAAACTTATATTTTTATTCCACTTTGTCTTTCAGGAAATTTTTTAAATTAATATTTTATATCTAGATTCAATGCTTATGGAAAAGTGCCTTTTTACCATGACAGTGCCCCTTTCTTAAAATTTCAATTTTCACTGTTGCCAAAACACATTTTAAAATGGCTTTAATCGGTCCCAGCTTTTAACTTTTGTATACAGTCACTCTTCTCCATCTTGATTGCCATTTAAAAAAAAAAAAAAAAAAAAAGCTCCATAAATTTCTGACTCCCCTTGCCATAAGAATAACACCTTGCTAAAACCATTTCTTTGAGTTGGATAAGTAAAAGAGTACAGAATTATACTGTTCAGGCTTTGTTTAAATTAACCGAATGTGTCATTTCAAGCAACTTATGAAAGGTCTTTTCTGGCTGCTCAAGAAAAATTTATAATTTGTGAGATTCTGTGCACGCAAATGTGTGAATTTCAGGAAGGAGTTCAGAGGGCTTGCTCTTATTTGGATGTAAATAAATCACTAATACATAGTTTAGGTAAAGCTTGGTGATGTCTTTTTTTCTAACTGGACAGGAATAAATGATTGTATTAGTTTACTTCTTGGCCCTCAGAACTTCAACTAATCTCTCTAGGAAAAACAGTGTCAAAGAAAATGAAGTTATATCTGAATCCCTCTAGACCCAAGGTAATAATCCTTTTCAGTCAGGTACACTTGGGTTGAGTGTCCCTAGATGTTTGTTAATTTTGCCTGTGTTCCATTTTCTGACAGCAGTGGTGGTACCTGCAGAAAGGTCCTTCAGCAGCAGGTTAGGATAATAGTAACTTTGGGATAGAGCTGCTTTCCCCATGTGAGTATTTCCATGACTGTTCATGTCACTAAAAACTTCAAACCTGTATGCAATATTCGTAATATGCTGTCAATATTATGCACTTTAATCATTCCAAAGAAGTCAAGAATGATGTATAGTGATGATTCCATAATGAGTAAACCTTGACTATTTAGAATATTTATGTCCCTTTTTACTTCGGATAGTCAACTTGCTCTAAGTGTTATGTGAATATAGTCTAAAACGATAATATAGTAAGACAACACTTGGAAATGTAATTTACTATAAGGGATAATGATTATATTTCAGAGAATCATTTTAGAAATAAGATGTTCAACTTGCTAATCTATATGTTTGAGCATTAAAGCCAGCCCTCTTATGTTTTGTCATGTACATAAGAATATAATACTATATAGTTTTGTACATGTATAGTATGTATAAGCCAGTGATTTTCAATGTATGGTCCTCAACCCACCAGCCAACATCATTATCACCTGGGAACCTGTTAGAAATAAGAACAAATTATTGGGCCTTATCCCAAATATACTGAATCAGACCCTGAATTGGGGCTGGGCAATCTTATATTTTAACAAATCCTCCAGGTGATTCTGATGCACACTCATGTTTGAGAATCACTGGTATAAACTACATACAGTTAAGTCTATAGTTTTTTCATTCATACAGATAGTTATACATTGATCCTTATGTAAATTTAGGCTAACCTGTTTATAATCATTTATTGGCAGTGATAATTTATTCTGTTATGACTATAGACATACAATATATTTTATGTACATAAACTGTCTAGTTATCAACAATTTAGTTAATTTAGTTTGGCATTTTCCTACCACTTAAAAGTTTACATTAAATAACTGATTTAAATACATAGGTGCAATGTTCTATATTTCTTTTCATTGTTAGGACATTTGAGTAGCTAATAATTGACGGGTGCTAAAGTCTCCTGTTTATCCATAAAATGGGTACATTGTGGGCAGTGATGATATAAGCTTTTTTTTCCCCCATTGCCTCTTTCTTTACCAGCAGACCACAGTAGTAATCTTGCTAGACCAACTTTTAGAACAAAACTATTGGTCATTCCTTATAATTGTATTTGTATCTGAGATATTAAACAAGATAGCCAGCCAGGTCAACAAAGCACCTTATTTACTTTTTTCATAGATAAAACTTCCTGAAAAGTAATTTGTTTCATATGAGAACCGATGCTTAGAGATGTTGCTCTCATGCTTCAGGCTAGCATTATTTACTGAAATAATTTATTATAGAAAACAGTACATTATATAATTTGGGCTTTTCTCCCGTATTTATATATGCCACGGTAAATATAAAGTAGCCTAAGGTAGATTTATTTATTCATTTTAACCTGTATTAATTCAATACCTGCATAATTATTCTTTCACCTATCATTTACAAATACCAATTAACTCATGAAAGAAAAATACATATTTCAAAATAAAATGTATGCTGACTTTATAAAACCACCACTGCTGTCTTTGCTTAGTGGAAGCAGTGGAAATGTAAGTAGCTTACTCTACAAACTTTGGTGCTGGCAAAAACATAGGCAAACTGTTGGTTGCTGCTTTAGCTACATTCCTTCTCTGTTAATCCCTTTCCCTTCTTTCTTTCTTTCTTGCACAATATATATTTGTACCTAAAGCTTTCTACCATAATTCAACTCCAGTTTCTGGTGACACTTTTAAATGCTCCATGCTTAACCACAGTCACCAGTGCTCTTTTTTTTCCTTAAATAATCTGTCTGATTTGAGATACTTTGTAGGAATCACTTATTTCAGCTAATGAACCTCAGGACAAAACACACAGCGCACATGCTCATGCACACACAATAAACACACACACTCACAGTCTCAGTTTGAGAATGGTTTGGAATCATACTAATGTGTTCAACAAAGAGCTATCCTGTACTGAAGAGTTTGTGACTTTAGGAGCTGTAAATTGATTGCAGTGATTTTGAGAAAAATCAAGAAATGACTTTAATTTCTTTTGATCTAATGAATGTGTCTGTTTACCTTGCTCCCCTACTTCTTGTTAAGCTCCAAGTAGTTGCTACTTTTTTTTACAACTTCTACTGAGTTTCATTCATTTTTTAAATAAATATATTACAGATATTTCATTAACCTATTCTCATGTGGTTTAGCTATCATTCTGCCATTTAAATTTTTTTTAATTTAATTTTATTTGCTTGAGCACACTGATCAACCACTGAACTGCCTTCTTCCATTGTCCTGCAATGATATAACGGTTACATTTTTGTGTATATGGCTTTCATAGTTGGGATTTCAGAGCACTGACACCAGATATTTTTGGTTTATTCTTGGGGGGAATTTCATTTGCATCTATGTTTTTAGCTCTCTGTGATAACTTGTTAAATATTAAAAAGATATTTTGCTTCTATTGGAACATTTGTATACTCGCAACTATATTTCTGTAAACAGCTGCAGTCAAAAATAAAACATTGAAAGTTTTCATTTTGTAGTGGATAACTGTCTTTTTTTCCTCTAACTTTGTGAATGAATTCATACCCATGCATATCAGTTTTGAGTAATATCAGTGTATGATGGAAATTATAAAATCACTAGGAGTATTTCACTATGAAATACAGAAATACTTTCAAGTAGTTACTTGCCAGGCGCTGTACCAGGTGACTTAGTGTCACAAAATTTATACATATATAAATATGTGTTTATCAGGGTTATGGTACTACAACAACGTAATGACTTTGACATTCAGTGATATCGTGTGATAACGTATTTAAATGTTTTTAAATGTAGGTATAAGTGGAGAAAAATATATTTCTACTTACTTGACTCTGGGAATGAGTCAAAGAAAAATATTCAATAAATGCTAATAAAAGTGATGTATAAATATCATGAATATTATATATAAATAACCAAAGCTTCAGGTTCTCTGCTTTAGACAGTATTCATATGCCTTCTAACAAATACAATGACTTGTTTACCTGAAAGTAACTTGAGTTCTTTGATTTTTTTTTCCCCTAAAAGATTTAATAAGTTGCAGCTAAGTCTTCACTTGTAGACCCTCTGCTACAGGCAGGCCTGTGGCCAAAAAAAGCTGCTTTTTCTAGGGTGTACAGAAAATGGCGAGATCAAACTTCAGGGCAGAGAAAGGTCAGAGCTTAAGAGCACTCCCTGTGGTATCTCTGTTGTCACTTGATGATCCTGCTACTTCTAGGAAGAATTTTGAACTCAGCAAGTACACTTCTTCCCAAAGTTGTTGTCCTGTGTCTGAATACACCACAGGGAGCATAAATTCTCACAGTCCTGCTTTTTTCATTTTGTAATCAGGTTTTCATCTGCATAGCATTCTTTCATACTGTATTCATATAGTTCTTTGTTACAGCCTTAAACGTGTAGAAGAGGTCAGAAATATAGTGGGTTTTTGGTCATGGATCCTGACATGCCACAGAGATTCTGCTTTCTTCTTTCCTTCATGAGGTTCTGTTAGGTTTTCTCTTCATCTTTTGATCTAATTCATCCAGTGTTAGTTCAGGCAACTCCAACTCCCTGGCATCTAGGGAGTTTTCTGGCTTCTTTTGATTTTAGGCATTTTTTTTCCCCCCACAAGATAATTTACAAAGGTCTTACTGTCTGCTTCCACAGAATGTAACAGAAAGCTCTCTTTGGTCTCTGCCTTTAAAAGCTTATGTTCTAAGTCAACTCTGACAATTACTCTGACTTTGGGGGGCCAAATCCCCAGTTTCATTAAAACTGCCATTACCATCAGCCCTGAATTTTTAAGATATCCAAATGTATGCAACCAAAAAAGTTGTCCCTTTAGGAGGTTGTGTATTTGTATTTTGTTTTACTGCCTTTGTTTTCAGTATGTGTAAAAGTTGTCATTTGGTAATTATTAACTTCTAGCAGCACTAAAAAGTAGTAAGTGAAATTTTAATAAGTATAGGTCAAATATCAAAAATTACTTGGTTAAAAAAATCACAGCACATATGAAAAAACTTCTAAAGATAGTGTCCATAAGAAGGGAGGCATAGTAGTCCTGCTTTACTGTAAACTGATAAGAGTAACAAATTCTCAGCAGCCATATAACCAGATCTGTTAGGAGTAGAACAACGTTTTCCCCTGCTCAAAACACACCAGGGACTGGGGAAGTGGGAAAGCACCTGCAGTTGGTCAGTGCGACAATACAGGGTCTGCTCTCAAAAAAAGATACTGATTGCTACTCTGGTGCTTCCATTTCATGGTGCCCTTGTCTCTGCTTGTACTGAAGCTGTATGGAAAAGTATTTAAAGAGCATAGGCTCTTGAGTTTGCCTGCCAGATTGGAGTTCTGGTTTCTACACCTACTGTCTAATCTCTTCCTCTCTCCCCCCCCTCTCTCTCTCCCTCTCTCTCTCCCTCCCTCTCTCCCCCTCTCTCTCCCTCCCTCTCTCTCTCTCCCTCCCTCCCCCTCTCTCTCATTTACAAGATAGAAACAAAAATGCAACTCTCCTCTTAAGGTTCTTGCAAGAGTTCATCTATGTAAAATTACTGAATTCTTGGCACAGAGTAAATGCCTTTATCAGTGCTAACCTGTATTGGTATTACTAGTCCTGATACCTCTGTTTTTTTTCCCTTGTGCTCTGAATCCTTACCTTTTCGTTTTCTCAAGGACAGACACTTTTTTTTGAGACTAGGTCTCACTATTTTGCCTGTGGAACCGCAGGCTCACATTGCCCAGGGTACCACAGACTCAAGCCATCCCCAGCCTCAGCTTCCTAGGTAGCTGGGATTACAGGCCACCACACCCAGCTGTTTTTTTGGGACTAGTTCTTGCTACCTGCCCCGAGCAGGACTCAAACCGTGATCCCTGACCCCAGCCATGGCTTCCTAGGCTACCGCTTAAAGAATTTGCCTGGAAACCTTACATGAATTGCTTTTTATCTACTTTGTTTGAGATTCGTAGTATTAAGCTTAAAATTTTTTAAATTTTTTGTCTTCATGTGTACATACCCTTATGTACATGTATTCGTACGTGAGTTAACGTGTGTCTAAATTTTTCTATGGTTTTTTAATTTTTGTTGACTACAGTCTTCATTTTTGTGCTATATTTGATTTCTCCTCTCAAGTGTAGTATCTTCAAGTCCCCACTACCACATCACCTGTGAATTGTAACCACAGTCCTTTGTGCTTTTCCCTCCCTTTTTTGACCCTCCTTCCCTCCCCTGCAGTGTGCCTCAGGTGTGTCGTTTGATTGTGTTTTTTCTTTCTTGCATCATTGTTGATTTTTGTACGGTATTTGATTCCCCCCCCCCTGTGAATCCCGTAAAATCTTTTGCCACCACATCCCCCTCTCATCATCACCATAGTCCTTTGTGTTCTTCCCTCTGCCTTTTCTTCCCTTACACTCAGAGCAATAATTTGTCTGCTAGTTTTGTCTTTTCTTCTGACCCTTTGTTCAGTTTCCCTGTACTCCTTCGACAAGTGACACCATCCAATTTTTTTTTTTTTTTTTTTTGAGACTAGGTCTTGCAATTTTTGCCCGTGGAACCGCAGGCTCTCGTTGCCCGGGGTACCCCAGACTCAAGTAATCCCCAGCCTCAGCTTCCCAGATAGCTGGGATTACAGGCGCATGTCACCACGCCCAGCTATTTTTTTTGGAACTAGGTCTCGCTACGGGCCCCAGGCGGGACTCGAACCGCGATCCCTAGCCCCGGCCGCTTCATAGGCTGAAACTTACAGGCACGAGCCACTGTGCCTGGCTCCATCCAATATTTTTCCTTTTTCCTCCTGACTTGTTTCACTGAGCATAATCCCTTCCAGCTGTGAGTGGCATAAGGTTGTCTTCGATTGCTGAATAGTCTTCTATCGTCTATTTATATTACATCTTCTTGATCCATTCCTCTGTTTTGGGGCATTTAGTTTGTTTCCATGTCTTAGCTATTATGAATAGTGCCTCAATAAAGAGGAGTGTAGGTTTCCTTTTGAATTAATGTTTTTGTGAAGAACTTGTTCTTTTAATAATCCTCTTACCAGTATCAAAACCTCTCATGAGAGTCATGCCCACTGGCATACAAATTTGCTATAAAGTCCCTTACCTCTTAAAAAAACAAATTTCCTTGGCCGTACATACATCGTATACACTATTTCTGCCTTCTTTTTGCTTGCTCTCTAAATCACTCCAGTCTTTATCAGACCACTCTACAGATCTCTTGTGAAAATTACCAATGACCTCCATGTAGCCAAATCCTGAAGTTAATTCTCAAGCCTGTCTTGAGGATGGGTACATTTGATCACCCCATTCCTTGAAGTCCTTTTTCATTTGGCTTTCCTGCTTACCAGTCTGCCATGCTTTTCATTCTCATCTTTTTCACCCAATCCTGGAAAGCCCTAGACATCAGTATCTCTTCTCTGGACTGTCTTTTCTTAGGTGATCTCATGCAGTCATTACTACCTGGAGTACTATTTCTATATTTTAGATCCCTAGGTGTGAATCTCCAGTCATAACTTCCCTTAATTCAGGCTCGTATTTTACAACTACTTACTCAATAGCTTTGTTTGGCTGTCTTAATAGAGATCTCCAAGGTGGGCACAGTGATGCGTGCCTTTAAGCACAGCCTAGAGCATAGCTAAGACTAGGAATCGCTTGAGTCCAAGGGTTCGAGACATGCCCAGGGCAGCATAGCAAGACCTAGTCCCAAAAAATAGCTGGGTGTGGTGGCACATGCCTATAATCCCAGCTTCCTGGGAAGCTGAGGCTGGGGATCACTTGAGTCCATGGTACTCTGGGCAACATGAGCATGTAGTTCCCTGGGCAAAATAGCAAGACAGAGTCTCAAAAAAAAAAAAAAATCTCCAAGATGTATTGAAGATTTTTATGCTATCATCTCACTTCTACCCCCAGTACTCTTCAGATTCTTCCTCATAGCAAATGGGATTTCCGTTCATTCAAATGCTTATGCCAGTATACCTTTGTTTTTTTTCTAGTCTGACATAGATCCAATTCATCATCAAATACTTGGTACTCCAACATTTATCTTCGCCTCCTCCCTCCCCAACCACTGAAATATATCCAGAATTTCCAGAATTAGATTACCTCACAACACCTCTGATACCATCGTTTGGATCTCAAGCATTTTTTGCCTAGATTATCACAACTTCCCAGCAATTCTCCCTACTTCCATCATTGTGTCCCATACACTTGACTCTTCACGTACCAGTTGGAATTAAACATAAGTCAGATGCTCAAACATTCCAGTGACCTATAATCTGATACCAACTGTGTGTCTGATCTATCCCTCACCCTTCCTCTGCTTTAGTCAAACTAACTTCCTTTCTTTTCCTTAAGCATATGGAATTCCTTAAACATTTTCCTTAAACATGTGGTATTGTACTCAACTTCAATCCTGGGAATGCCTCCTGTACAAGTCTCACTATCAGGTCCTTTGCTCAAATGATCAGAAAGGTCTTTCTTGATCACCCTGTATAAAACAAAGCTTTATATCCCACCACTAACCCTCTTACAATCCTGTTTCTTTTTAGCATTTGTGACCATATTTGTTCCTCTTTCTTTACTAGAATGCAGACTTCATGAGGACAGCTGTCTATACACTGTTTTCCTATTGCCTAGCAAAGTGCCTGACCCTTGATTGGATAAATCAGGCAAATCAGATGCTGTTCCTTGGTATTTGTTTACCTTGATTTAAACCACTCTGTTCAGTCTCTTTTAAATGTTAAAATTCCAAGAGGCTTTTGATAGGCTGTTATAGTACCATTTAGTAGAAAATAATCCTGTCAAGTGAGTTCTCCAGCTAAATCACCTTAGGCCTGTGGACATAATTTAATACTGCATCCTCTGGTCCCATCTTTCTCAGTAGAATCCATTTGTCAGGAAGCCCGCATAAATTGCCTCTCATTCCCTGTCCTAAAACTAATGGGTGTGGGTTTGTTTTGTAGAAACAGGTATTACTTCATTTGAACCTTTTAGAAATTCACACAAAATTACAGTTGAGGGTGAAGGCAACAAAAATTATTTTCAAATGGAAGCTTCCACATATCTGCCACTGTGAATGTTGTAGAGGGGAGGGACCCCTGTTGTTAGCATCTGGCATGGGAGATGGCATTATTTCATTGGCAGGTACTGGGTTGTTGCCAGTGTCAGGCAACTGCATCGTTCCTTGTGCGTTCTTTCCATGCACCACAAGAGGGTGGTCTTTCATCAGACACTGAATTACCTCAACAATGCACTGCAACCATTTCAACAGGAAGATAGAACATGATGTCAAAATTGTTCACTAAAGTTAATGAACTCCAGCCATTTGATTTTATCCCAAAAGTCTTGGTACCAAAATGCATCCTTAAAGGGAAAGTTTTCAGTTTAGCAATGATACAGAAGGTTTTCTTCCAGGTGTTTATATAGTTCAGAAATAAAGTACTGTTTTTGGAATGCTACTTTTAAGTATGGGGGTACTATTTCTTTCCTTGAATTCATTTATTGTAACAAATATAGTGTATAGATATAATGGTTTACCTCGCAAACATTAAGTTAGAAGATTGAGATTAAGAAGAATTTTTTATTAGCTTTTCATTTCAGGGTATCTACATTATACAAACAACAGAAGCTGAAGAAAGAGTAACGCTCAAACTAGGCATGTTTTTCAGAGTATAGTAATTAAAATCAATATATTTTATAAACAACCATGGATTACTAACTACTAAACAAATCCCTTAGGTATAACATTCAGTCATTCTTTTCTCAGAGCAATTCCCTTCTGCCACAAACCACAGAGAGGTAATTAAAAGAATAATTGTTCATTGAAGAGTTGGATGGTATCTTGTCAAATTCAGCTGTAAAAAAAATTATCTCTAAATACAGGAATTTAATTATGTAAAGGACCTTCAAGAATACTGAAGGTACTACCAAGGAAGCCTAGGAAAGAAGCCTGGATGCGGCTACATTTTTATTAGGAAATCAAGTTCTATGAATCTTTTTTGGCTTTGATCTGGTTGTCAGTTGGGATGGGTTTGCCCAGGTGGTGACCCACAGAGAGGCCACATTTCTTGTTTTTCTGCTCTTCCTTTACCTCCTTTTTCATTAAGAATCCTGCCTGGAAGTTCAGGTCAAAGAAGCTAGTTGGAGCAAAGTAGAGTGAAGTCTCATTCCAGATAGTCTCCAGCCGTTTCTTCCATGCCTCTAAGATCTGAATCCGAGTATCTGCTGGTGTGTGCCCAATGCTGTATGTCAGCTGAGGTTCTAACACTTGGAAGCCACAGAAATGTAGAATGCCACTCTGAGGAGATACAAAGCACGGCAGTGAGTCACAGCCCAACAGTTCATCTGAGCTGCCCGGTAAACACCCCTAGTGGAAACGAGAGGCACCCAGGAGAATCACAGCCACACTCTCACCTTCTGCTCCCTCTGCCTACCTATTACCTATTCTAGCCTATTCAGCTGTGTTCTTTAAATGAATAAAGCCTTGAAACTGTGCCAGCCTGGGAGCGTCTGCCAAACATGCCAGGCGTTTATTACATAAGGGAGAAGTTTTTGTTGTTGTTTTTTTTTTTTCTGGTTGGGGACTCCTGCCAAAGGATGCAGATGTGCACTTCCTGCCTCTTTGTAGAACTAGATGATTCTTACTAGGTTATTCTTCCTTAGTCCTCAGTAATCTCCAGTATTATATCACTGGCCACTGTATCTGCTACTCTCTCCAACCCTATTCCTCAGAAGACATTCTTGTTAAGAGTCCAGTGGCCACCAAAAAGTGTGCTTCAGACAACAGTTTTATTTACTGGACTAAATCAGTTTTCCTGGGTACTAATAGTCTCTGACAGGAGTAATTTGAAGAAGGGCAGAAAAACAAGAGAGAAGTCGGTCATCTGGAGGAATTGGAGCACTTGTCTTTGCAAATCTAGAGGCGTGGGCCCTCGCCCTTGGTTGGGAGAGACTGGCATAGGAACTTAGACACATGTGATTTTGTTCTACAAGCGCAGGGGCCTGTGAAGACAGATGATTCCTGAAAAGAAGCTCCCCGGGCACAGTGGTGTGTGCCTGTAATCCCAGCTACCTGGGAGGCTGAGGCTAGGGTTCAATTGATTCCGCGGGTTTAGGACTACCCTGGGCAACATAGCAAGACCTGGGCTCTAGAAAAATAAAAGGAAGCTCCCTGCAGCTCTGCATCGTTACTCTGCTTTCATCTTCACACATCAAGTCTGTCCTCAGCTGCTGTCTTGAGGTTTTGGACTCCAGAGAAAGCTGAATTAATGAATCCCCCTGAAGGTTCATTGCAAAGTAGGTACCTGAATTGGCCAGAGGTAGATATTCATATCCCCATGGACACCCTCCAGAGAGTACATGGAGCCACTGCCACCAGTAGTGATGGAAAGCACTGCCTTCTTATTCTGTAAGAGAAAAGTCATTACCAACCATATCTCCTTGGTGACAGAAAGCTAATGAAACTGCCCCAGAGAAAAGAACACACAAGTCCATCTTATTTGCTGTTTATGTTACTTCACCCCTTGGCTCTTCTGAGTCACACAGTATATGACTCTGCAGAAATAGCAGCCTGGAAGGCAAACATACAGGAAGCCAGGGACAAGCCCCAGATCCCAAACTCCTGGAGGTGTACGTCAGGAGTGAGTGGTCACGTAATGCACACTGAGTGTTATAACTCCAGGTGTCTAGGCTGACTTATTTGCTGCTTTTATCTGTCAACCCACATGTCATCTAGGTCTGTTTCAGTGTTTTATCTGCTATGTGGGTATCAGGAAAATGGCAGAACTTTGCACATTTTTCTTACGGAAAGTTTTAACATATCGAAAGCAGAGAAAGCAATAGAATGATACATCTACCACCCAGCTCTAATTTTCAGTACTTGTCACTTTTTAGTTTTTATCTAACATGCTTTTTACTTTTATCTAATCCTTCTCCCACGTTGAAGTATTTTTTAAAGTAAGTCCCAAACATTTCATCTGTAAAGACGTTTGTTGTGCATCTTTCCCCCAAGGCACCGAGAGCCTAAACTTAGTACCTAATTGGGCTCAAACTCTGCCTTTTATTAGGAAAAGCAGAATCATCCACTTACCCGGAAAGGTCCTTGTTCATACATGCTTGCATACGAGTAAGCAAACCCCGAGACCAGCACTCGCTCAAACCAGCCCTTCATGATGGCAGGAACTCCTAACCACTGTAGCGGGAACTGCAGGACAGAGGACAGAGGGATCAGGTTATGGGTACCCCCCGGGACAGAGGCTTAGATACTTTGCCTGTGACACCTCTGTGGGCAAGCTTCCTTTCAGGCCCTTAGATACTTTTGCCTGTGACACCTCTGTGGGCAAGCTTCCTTTCAGGCCCTGGTGGTTCCTTCTGGAGGATTAGCACAGTAAAGTTACTGGCCTGGTCACGCTTTGTCTGCCTGAAGATGCAAATACTGGATGGGCCAAAGAAAGCCATAAGCAAATAGGATTTGTTTCTGTGAAATTGCCGGCCGCAGGGACTCACTGCAGACAAAGGGTTGCAGACAAAGTTTGCTTCAAGGTGATGCCGAAATCAGTGTTTCCCAAGAGCTTGCTTTGTAGTGTTTGGCAGAGAAATCATAAAACAGGTACCCTGTGCTCCACGTGTAAACTCCTGTCATTTAGAATCAACAACTGCACCACTGACTCACAGGACTGAGGTTTACTGGGGAATTCTGTGAGCCAATCTTGCTTGGTGCCTTTTGCCCAGATGAAGTGCTGGACAGAATCCTCTTGACTCCTGATAGAAAGGCAATGACAACTAGAACATTGCCCAGAGAAAAATAACTAGGACCTAGAAGGAATTTTTGTAGCTTTCTCCAGTGTCTGAAGGGTTTGAACCTAAAGCAAAGGGGCTAAGGAGATGGGGTTTTAGAATGAAAAGAACACAGGACTGTAAGGGAGATGTATTTGCTTGACCTATGAAAAAAAAAGATTTGCATGATCTCTTGGAGTTTCTTAAGTCCTCACATCTGTCACTTTGCACTTATGACCTGTAAGTGTGCATGCTCTCCTGTCAGCTGAAACTAGACTGACTGGCTTACAGGATATTAAAAGTTGACTGTTCCTCCTGCCTAGAGACCTGTGTTCAGGGAGAGGCTTCCATAGCCCAGGCCACTGGCGGGGGTGGAGGTAGGCATCCCACCGGGATCTGGGGCTGCAGGAGGGCTGCCTTTAGCTCCTTAGGTGTCGGGGGTGGGGTAGCACCCCTGCTGGTGCTCGGGCTTCCGGGGGTGGGGTCCCCCCTCTGGTTCACCTTCACATCTATCAGATCTCACTAGGAATGAGAAAACCAACAATCCACTGACAGAAACACAGGAGAAGAGCAAACAAAGGCCCTGGGCATGATCGTCACCTGAGTGGGACCCAAACTGAGCAAGATCAGACCCACAAGATGTGACTGTAAGACCACTCACAGAAGTGACCTGGCAAAGAGCTTCACCTACGATGTTCTGGGGACTAAAGAATCAAGCCTCTGATCGGGAGATGCCAACGTGGGTTAAGTGCCCTCTCACACTGGGGGAGTAAAAATGAGGAGGCATGAGTCCCAGTGACCACGCAAGTCTGGAGAAAAGGTGATAGTCAACTTCACCACCACAATAAAGGAGCCTGGAGACACCATCGCACACCTGCCCTGCAAGAAGTCCCAGACAAGCTTGGACTGGTTGCCCGCCTCAAAGTTACTCTCAGAAATTTAAGCAGCATGGACTAACAAGTCCCAGGAGCTCGGGTCCTCACCCAGGAAAAGGACATTTATCAGAAAATTTATCAGTGAGCCAAACATTGACCAACAACTTTATCGACCAACAACTTGCAGAGAGAGGGTATGACTGATCACTCCGAGTGACCGGAGGTAGGATATAGGGGTGAGGGGTAAGAGGGAGGGCTGTACATAAGGGGATCAATAATTACAGAAATAGGACCAAGGTTGAAGAAAATAATGAAAATTTTAAAAAAAAAGTACTGCTTCTCAAGTTGTTCTTGGAGACATGAGAAAACTGAGCAGGGAGCAAGCCCATATGGCAGCTTGGTAAGAATTAAGGCCCTCCTTCCTCAGGACACTTGATTCCTATGTGGGAAGACCATCGAAGAACACTAATGATGTTAGAATAAGACTTTCCCTGCCATCGTTTGAAAACTCTTGACATAAATATAAAATCTGGAATGTTTACATTGCCATTCAATGCACTGCTATTTTGCAGTGCACAACCTATGTGGTTATACTGATAGAGAAGAGAACAGATGTGCACAAGAGATAAGATGATGATAAGGTGGTGCAAGAACCTTGGGGTAGACAATGACGTGAAAAAAAAAATATATATATATATACATATATGTGTGTGCAATCAATTTTTAAAAATTAACAAAAGAAAAAGTATCGGACAGAAGCTAAAATTAAAGATCACTAAGGTCCCTTTCCATCCCTAAACTCTGGTGATTCCAAGGTGCAGAACTAATGGCTCTTGCCACTGTTGCTTTGGCTGCATGAGAATAAGATGCAATAGGAATGTGGACCAAGAAAGCACTCTTAGGGGAATGGCTAGTGGTGATCTTTGACTACCCAGGCCTGCGATCTTTGACTACCCAGGCCTGAGATCAGAATAAAGCACTTCAAAGGCTGAATTCTTTGCAGCTGATTGAATAAATGGGATCACCTTTCTTGTGATATTTCCAGTGTCCTACAAATTCCATGTTCAGTATCAAAAAACTGGTTGGAAATGGGAGAAATAGAGCCTGGCATTTCCAGGAAAGATGATTGACAGGAAGCCTAGAGAGCTCCAGTTCTGGCTGCTAATGCTGAAGCAGCTTCCAGGAGGGAAGAAGAAAGGCCACAGTTTGCTGCTGGAACACATTAAGCAGGGCGGGGCCACTTGCCCTGAATCTTCAGCTGCAGAGACACAGATTTCTCATGCCGCTAAGACTGTTCAGGATGCTTGTAGAGGGAAGAAGCACCAACTTTGAGAACTTTCACAAGGAATTACTAATTGGAGACGAAGTTAAACACTAAGGAAACTCTCACCAGTCACATGTCATCTTTGCCATCACATTCAGTTTCAGAGTAAGACAGCCAGAGCCAGCCTATCTGTATCTGCAGTACTCTTCAGACATAATCACCCTTCGTCAGAAAGAATGCAGTCGAGTGAGTTTAGTGGCTTTTCTAAGATCTCATAGCTAATTAGGGGCAATAAGAAAATTGGACCCTACCACACCTGAAAGATCACCAGGTCTGCAGCTTCTAGCTTCTTATGTTCAGCCACAATATCTGGGCTCAGGCGACCTTCCTTGTAAGCTAGAGCAGTCTCGGCAGCATACTGGAAGTTCTCAGCATCCTTCAGTTTACCTGCAGAGAGAGAAAAAGAGAGGCTGAGACCAGGATGGCCAAGGCTGGACCAGAGAACCACCCACAGGCCAGAAGTTCCAGAAAATAAAGCTGGGAGTGGCCCCTACCTGTGATATCCTTTCTGGTGATGATGGGATTGAAGTTCATGGCATAGAGATCTGACTCAAGCACATCCCATCCTTTCCCCTTCAAAGCCTCCACAGCTGCCTCCTTCAT
>PVHY01008251.1:0-62754 GCA_004024945.1 Uropsilus gracilis
AAAATAAAATAAAATAAAATAAAATAAAATAAAATAAAATAAAATAAAATAAAATAAAATAAAATAAAATAAAATAAAATAAAATAAAATAAAATAAAATAAAATAAAATAAAATAAAATAAAATAAAATAAAATAAAATAAAATAAAATAAAATAAAATAAAATAAAATAAAATAAAATAAAATAAAATAAAATAAAAGGACAGGTCTAGTAGGAAAAGAAGAAAGAAAAGGGCACTTGTACAGTTACAGGTGGGCAGGAGAGCTGCTCCTGCTGTTCCAAATTGTCAGTCTATTTTATCAGCTACAAGTTATTTCTGATATCTTTTGGTTGCCATGCATTTGTCCGTCTTCCAGCCTTAAAGTCTGTGCTTGTCCTTGTTGGTAAGATGGATTTCTTGTAAAGAACAGAAGGTTGGACTTTGTTTTGACATCCGTTCACCCACTCGACATCTTTTGACGGATGAATTCAGGCTGACACCACAGGAGAAGAGGCAGCTGTCTGTATGGCTGGGATGGGCAGAGAGCTCATCTCGATTTTTATAATGGGTTGTATTAGATCTTAGAAGTTTTTCAGACTATTGTCTTTACGCCTGTTGAAGCAACGTAAGGACTGGTGCCAACAAGGGGTAGTAAGCATATAAAGGGATCAGGGCAGTAGGGCAGTGGACTCAGTCATTCTAGCTTCCTGTTATATTGTGGGCATCATTCTCGTGTGGTGGAGTCCAAACTGATCCCCTCCTTTGAGTCAGCTATTCAGTCTTAGTGTCTCATAGTCTTGTGTCTATTTCTACTCCATATATATGTATATATTATTATTGTTTTTAATTTTATTACCTTACAGCTTCGCTCATTTTTGTGCAGAAATTGGTTTCTTCCCTCAGGTGTTGTCGCCATAGTTCTCTCACCATCACAGCACCCATGATCTGTCACCACAGCCCCTTGTGCTTTTATCTCCCCATGTGTTAACCTTCTCCTCTTTCCCCGCTGCAGGCTTCAAATCTACAGTCATCTTGCAAGTTCTGTCTTTTTCTTGACCTTTTATTTGGTTTCTCTACATTTCTCATCTAAGTGAGACCATTCAATATTTTTCTTTTTCCCTCTTACCTGTTTCATTTAGCAGCATCCCTTCCAGCTCCAGCCTTTTTCTTCATATTTTCATCAGTATTTGTTATTTCCAATAATTTTAATGGTGATCATTCTCACCAGTGCAAGGTGGTCTCCTGTTGTTTCGATTTGCAGTTCCTTGACTATTAGCAATGTCCAAAGAATATACATGACTGAAATGAAAACAAAGTAAAAAACCCAGGCAAAAAATAAACAGAAGAACTTAAAGGACACTTTCCCAAAGAAAAAAATGCAGATGACCAACAGGCATATGAAAAAATGCTCAACATCTCTGGGCTATTTTTCAGCACTTGCTGCAGCATGGGACATGAGTGAGTTTCTCTCTTTTTCAGCATGGAGGTATACCTGAGCTGTTTGTTCCTGTATTGACAGGTGCTTGTGCTTCATTTTGCTTTGGTTTCCACCCTGAGATGAGCAATGGTATGAGTTTTGGCCCTCTCAGCCTTGGCCTCAAGTGGTAGCCTTTCCTGTGAGGAGACCCAAGTGCTCTGCCTTGTTTTTCACTTCCAATTCAGGCTCTGGTTGTTTTATTATTATTTTTAAGGTAAAAATTATTTTCTCACATCATTGTCCTTTTCGGACAATATTTGCTTTATCCTCTCATGTGTAGTCTCCATAAATCTCCCACCACCATGGCATCCATGACCCATCAGTGACCCATATAGTCCCTTAGGCTCTTTCCTTCTCTGCTTTGAGCCCTTCCCTCCCCCTCTCCTGCTGTTTGCTTCCTCAGTCTGCCTCCAAGTTTTGTGTTTTCCTGGTCTTTTGTTTGTTTCCCCTATATTTCCCCCTTGAGACTCTCCAATATCTCTCTTTTCCCTTCTAACTTATTTCGTTTAGCATCATCCCTTCCGGCTCCATCCATGTTCGCACAAATGGCATGAGTTTATCTTTTTCCATCACTGAACAGTACTCCATAGTGTGCTTGGGTCTCAAAGGCTCTAAACATAAAACAACTGGATAATAGGTATATGAAAAAATATGTCCAGCTGTTCTTGATTGAGGCCCACCCAAGTCAGTGACCCTCACTCTGCACCCCCACCTCTGTAGCTCCTCAGCAGTGCCCCCTCCTCCTCGATGCCAGTTTGCTCACCCCCTTATCCAGTGCAGTGCCCTGTCTCAGGACTCCCAATGTTGGGATATATCAGGGTCAGCACAACTGTTATCTCTCTTCTTGGGGGGAGGGTCACAGCACCCTATTTCACTATAAACAGGGTTCATGTAAGGTTTTCCCAGACCCCCACCACTGTGCATGTGTGCTGGGCAACTGTTTTTTCCTTAGGGAATTTTGACTTTAACTTACTACAATGTAGTTGTATTTGGAGTTAGCAAGCCTAGCACCATTGCTCTGATGCCTTTTGCTGAGTTCTTCTCTTAACTTTTTAAGAAAAAAAAAATAGAATAAAGTGTCTCTTGCTTTCTGTTGGAAGGATTAAAAAAAAAAAATCCAGAAAGAAGTATATATAAAGTTTTGTACATACTAGGTATTATTACTTTTATTGCTATTATTGATATCATTAATTTGTTTTTAATATTGTTAAACTTAAAGATCATTTTTCTACCTAGGAAATGAAATATTATGATTATAAAAGTTAAACGTTGTTGCTTTTTAGCTTAATGCCATTTTATATGCATATTATTTCACAGAGAGTATCTTCACCAATGTGATGGGTGAAGATGGTACCATAGAGATAATTGTGGAAATCAGATCCAGATGGGATATTATTTAAAACATGCATGTTTTTAAATATTTGGAGGTCAAATATTTAAATGACGTTGGGAAAATTATTCTTGTCACTTTCTGGGATTTCATTTCTCCACCAGGAAGAGGCGTTCGTTGCCTGCCCCGGTGTATTGGTTAATTATGGAACTTGGTACTATGTAGGAAACAGTCCCCAGAGCCCAGGGGCGGGGACGGGCTTGTGGATCCGTTTCCACTCCGTTGAGTGGAAAGAGTCGCCCCCTAGTGTCGTCTTTGTGCAGAAGGTCCACAATGATACCAAAGTTCACTTTCCCAAGGCTTTTTGCTTTGATCTGATTCTCATTTCACAGAGTAGGTTGACTTTCGGAGTTCCAAGCCTACAGCAGTAGAAATGGAGATTTATCTAGACAATTTATGTATGCTTTATGTAAACTATGGAGACTGTAGCCACACACGGTCAAGTAACTGTCCAGTCACAGATGGACAGTTTTTTTGAGAAAAAACCATTTAACTTCAAAATAGACGGCTCTTTGTATGCTCAGGATTAATTTTAATTATTCTGTCATCCTGTCTAGAATTAATTTGAGCAACACTGGAGTAGGGACAGAAACTGATTTTTCATAGATTACCTACTTGACAAGTTTCTTTTTTTCCTCTTTTTGATACTAAATAATTTATTTATGTATAAATTTTACATCTTTGTAATCCCCAGGGTTTGCCCACTGTCTTCCCTCCCTGACAGTTCCCACCCTCTCCTGCTCCCTCACCCCCAAGCTGTGTACTTCAGTTTGGTTGTTAGCTTGTTTTGACTTTTCCTTGTAGCTTTTTTGTTTATTTTTCCTATTCCCATATATTAGTGAAACCATTTGGTTTCTGTCTTTTTCTTTCTGACTTGTTTCTGCTAATAGGATTTCTTCTAGATACATCTATGTTTTCATAAAATCATCAAATTTGTCGTTTTTAATTGATGAGTAATATTCCATTGTGTATATATATATACCACATCTTTTTCATCCAGTCTTCTGTTTGGGGGCATTTGGGTTGTTTCCATGTCCTTGCAATTATAAATAGTGCTGCAATAAACATCCCAGCACAGGTGTCCTTTTGTACCCACATTGAGGTCTCTTTTGGGTAGATTCCCAGAAGAGCTATTGCTGGGTCAAATGGTAGCTCCATTTTCATTAGTTTGAGGGTCCTTTACACTGCTTTCCATAATGGCTGGACCAGTTTACATTCCCACCAGCAGTGTAAAAGTGTTTCTTTCTTTCCACATCCACACCAGCACTTGTTGTTAACATCAGTTTGAGGGTCCTCCACTTAAGAGACAATTTTCTTAATAATCATCATCTCTTTAGTTCATATTTAATCCATATATAACTTGCAAGGCAGGTATTATTCTACCCATAGATATGAAAACCGGGAGAGTTTTAGTAGTTTTGCTAGTAATTATACATGGACTATATGATGAATATAGTCATCCAATCCAGCCCTTAGACCCATGCTTTTCTACAACATCTACTACTCACCTGCTGCCTTTGGCTTCTCACTGGGTCTACCATACACCCCAACATCTCCAGCCTCCACTGAAGCTCTGGCAGAAGCTCATGTTTTTCAGAATTATTTTCTTGCTTCAGTTAACTCACCATTTCTAGTGTCCCTAACTTTGGGAACTCTTTTTTCTTTAATATCTAGTGTTATTATCCATGGATGTTACTTTGCAGAAAGTATCTTCACCCAATGTGATGGGGGAAGGTGGTAGCATAGAGAGAATTGTGGAGCTGGATGGGGTATTATCTTAAACATCCTTGTCTTTAAATATTTGGAGACCTAATGTTTGAAAACCTAGGTTGTGATGGCACAACAAAGGCTCTTACTATGTTAAATCCATCTTTGTATAATGTATGGGTGATCTGACAGGTTAGTGGTATATGAAGCACCTACATATTACATCCTCCTAGTAATTCAATATTTAACTAGAGGTGGGGGGTGGCAGGAAGGGGAATCTGAGATGTTGTTGCAATGGACCTGTTCTGTGAAAAAGTTTAGAGTTTTGTGGTTCTGTAGTTATTTAAGTGAATAAAATGTCCCATTCATAGTCTGAAGTGATTATAAACTGGCATTGAGTGATAGCCAATTACAAGTTATTCACATTTGGATCGATGTCCTAGCCATGAGCTCATTAACCCCAAATCCTATTATCTCACACATGTGAAGCAGATTGTTTTTAATGTGATGACATTTTCACTGTCTACAAACCTGAGTTCTGATGTAGTAAAAGGCCTCAGCAGAAAGCAGCAGAAGGAAGCAGCTGTGTTAATATCTATACAACCAGTGAAATGACATGTGCAAATTAATAGATGTCTGCTTGTGCCACTTAGGGGCTCAACGTGAGAATTGATGACCTTGGTGAATTTCCTATAGTTCCTCATCTTATTTTGATTCTTATTCCCCATCTTCTTCTGATTCCAGTTCTTGCTGGCACCTAGAAACCTCTCTTCTTTTAAAGTCTATAGATTATGAATCTACATCCTTAGGCAGTCCCCCCCCCCAAGACTTGGTCTTTAGACCTGTTGGTGCTATGGCTTTTATCTATTTTAATCTTCTTTGTGTTTCTCCATACCAATTTTAATTAATGGATAGTCTTTGTAGATATAAGGCTCATATCTCTTAAAGACAGATCATTGTAGCTATTAGAATCATTTATTCATATGCTATTTCATTTTCCATCTCTTAAAGGAGCAAATTTTTTCTTCAAATCATTATCTCTATAGCTAATGAATTGAACCCAAAGTTAATTTTGAATTACATGACTGAATCTCACATTTGTCTTTGATTTAGGGAGTCCTCTTTAAGGCTGACTTACTGGTCATCCTCTTTGTGGTCCACAAGTAAAGGGCAAAAGCTTTGGCTGCTCAATTTACTAAAACACTTAAAAAAATAAGACACAGACTATTTTCTTCTGATCTAAACCATAATGCCATCTCAGTGGTTCAAAATTTAAATTGATTCAATTGAATCAATCTCACAACCTTTAGCCTTACAAGATCATGTCACCTCCATCTATACCATGGAAGAGAATATTTACCTAGCTTAATGGCACATGTTTGTGAATGTTAAATGCACTTGCAAAGTGTCAAATGCAGTACGTTTATTTTTATATGTACACATATTTATACTTACCAATAATTTGTAACCAGATGTGCTTTTGTCTCTCAGGGAATATTTAACAATGTCTGGAAACATTTGATATGTCAAAATTGGGTGGGATGAGATGCTACTCACTTCTTGCAAGTAGAGACCAGGGATGCCATAAACATCCTATATACACAGAACAGCTTCTCACAACAAAAAATTGATCTGGACACAGGCCTCAATAATGCCAAGGTTGAGAAACCCTGAGAAAGAGAATGTGATGTATCAAGCAGAGATTAATCTTGTTCAATAATCATCTCTCTTGCTCCTCTCCCATATCCAACTGTGCCTATAGATACTTTCCTAATTAGTTTTTCTCCATTATGGGCAAGCTGAATGAACAAATGAAATGCTAATTGAAGGTGCGATTCCTTCTATAAAAGGAAGCAAATTTGATAAACTCTGTTTTTTACATTTGTTATTATCAAACATGTGGGCATTTTTAGTCGCTGGAAGGGTCAGACATTCCCTGCTTTTATTTCCATGCCCTAGTTTACATTAGTCATTAAAGAATAGACTCGTAGAATCTACAGGTCAGTGGCTCAGTCATCCAAGACAGATTGCATCCATTCTCTTCACCTATTAATTGCTGTCCTAATAGCAATAATAGCAGAATCTGTTGAGCTTTTATAGGGTTCAGAAGGTTTACATACCTTTATTTTGTCTCTATAACAAACCTGGGAAATAGTTATATTATGCTAGTCCAGATCTATTTTAATATTTTTTGGAAAAAAATTAGAAATAGAACTTCCTGCAGTTAAAGCTTCCCTCTACTACCTATTCAGTTCTCCCAAAATGGTCAATAAATAAATATTACTCAGAAGTTCCTATCTGCAGAGCTCTTTGGGAATTCAATGATATTTCCTTCAAGAAATATGAGCTTAAACTTGAACATTATAAGACAAATTGTTATGAATGCTACATTAAGTGGTCTAACTGTTCACTAATAAGATAATGGTTACATAGACTCTGACTCTTTATATAGTGACACCATAGCTATTCTTAATACACTGAATTTAACAAATAGGCTGGTTGTGGACTGTATGGGTTAGATAATATATTTCCTTTCAAAATGTAAGCACACACTCTTAAATAAGCAAACTGTTATGTGGAAGGAGTTTTACCACTTTGAAAATCATAGTTCTCTTCTGGGGTAAGAATACAGAGAAACATTCTTTTTTTCTACAAGACTTCAATTTTTTAAAATCTTGATTGTATGCCATTCAAAAGGACAATAAAGATATTTCTATCTAAAATACATTACAACAGAAAGTAGTTGTAGTTCAAGTAGCCAAAAACCAGAATTGATCCTAAAGTGGCAATAATCAACTAAATCATAACAATGGCTCTGTGGCATTAGTCCAACTTTATTCTTATTTTACAAATGAGGAAACCAAGATGCAGGAACGTAAGTTGCTCAAAGTCATGGAGTTGGTATTTGGCTGAGTATTTGGCTTAAACCAAGGCCATCTGACTTCGGAACCCATGAATCATATCTTCATCTGGAAGAGCTGGGTGATTGGGAACCAGAGGACTTCGCAGGGAAGAGTTGTGTGGGCACAGTGGGTTCTCCCTGCAGGTTTCCCCCAGTTTCTGAAAGTCTTGACACCCCTTGGGGTAGACACAGTGTCCTGTCACTGACATTTGAACCCCAGCTTCCCAAATTGCCTACTATTTGATAGCTGGTGATTGACATAGGCTTGTTGTATTTGAAGTTTTTGAATACTCCAGAATTTATCTGTTTTTTTGGGTGTGATGAGAGTCCATTTCCATTCTATTTTTCATAGAGAAGCTCTTTATGTGGACAAAGCTTTTGATGTGTGTGTTGGAGGAGAGAGGTTATTGACTGGGCAGTTTTCCTGTTGATTTGGACAGACTGAAAAGAATCTCTGAGCCCTTGATAGATTTGACAGGTTACAGTGTAACCAATCCTCATTGCCAATAGTAGGGACAAGTATCAGGCATCAGGCTCACTAATCTGTGTAGGTTCTTCATTGGTTTTAACAGTTACACAGACACACCAGGTAAGGCCAGGATAGTGAGAAGTAGGCAAGTCCCTCAGCTTCCCAGGAATCTTCATGTTCTTTCTCTAGGCTCGCTCGCTCTCTCTGACATTTTCTCATGCTTGTGCACATGCTTGCTCATGCCCTGTGTGCCCCTTTATCCCCTCTCTCCCAGGCCCAGGTGTGCACACTCATATATGCACACACCCATTGGGCTGCACAATCATGGGGAAGATATAATATCACAGATGTTGGTTTTACAGGTTAATGGAGGAAAAAGTATGATCAAACATACTTACCCTACACAGGCCTTTGGTGCTGAATCTGGGAATCAAGTACACACAGACTGGTAGGTAGGAAAGCATGCAGGCCTGGGGCCTGGAGGCTAAGAGGCAGAAAGGCAGCCGAGCCTCCAGGTCCCAAGAACTCTCTCTCTCTTTCTCTTTCTTTCTCTCTCTCTCTCTCTCTTTCTCTCTCTCCCCCTTTCTCTCCTCTTTCTCCCCCTCTCATCTCCTCTATTGGTCTCAGTCTTCCTCTCCAATCTAGTAATCTCGCAAAGATCTTTTGGTCTGGGCATCTAGTTTACAGGTATGTACAACCTGTGTGCATGCCTCCCAGCCTCAGATATGCCCCTGCATGTCCCTGTACTCAAACCCCCAAGCACTTTTTGCACCAACACATTATAGTGTGTGGGCAATAAAACCTGAGCGGAAAGCAAGGCCACCAGTGGCAGTCATAGAGGTTAGTGGGGGGCTGAAAAACAGCCTGAGTCACTCCATTTTCCCTATAGAGGTCACAGAATGTTATAGAAGGTCTGCGTTCCATTGATCTTTCAACATGTGTTCTTGAATCCCTGCCATGTGCAAGCAGAGTTCAGCTACAATATGACATCTTGATGTTGTAGCTTTCATATCATTTACATCTCAGCAGTGAAATTTGTTAAAATAAAATAACTGGGAAAATACCAGAAATATGAATAAGTTTTGACCCGTAAGGTTATCACTAACCTGGTGTTTTGAAAGTTGTATGAAAAATATATTTAGTCATAAATTAAAGTGTTACTTTAACAGATAACTAGAAGAAAAAAAAAGTCTTAATGTCAGAGAAGTCACTGGTGCTATATTATGAAAATAAGGAAATTAAACTTAATGACAACAGACGGAACATGGTAAAAATGATTTTCTGGTCATGTGCTATTAACCATAATAAAATAGCGTAGTGGTGAGTGGGGAGAAGGCCGGGTTATTTATACCCTCAAGGCACAGCAAGATTTGAGGAGATGAAAGCTGCCACTTTTTCCAGCTTAACTCTTTCCTGGACTTTACAAGTGTATTGGTGGTGCTGGTATTGCTAAGGGGCACAAAGTCCTCCTTAAATGATTATGACACCAGCCATAGTTACTTTATGTTGTCCTTGGAGACAGAAAATAAGCTTTTACCTCTCTTCTGGATTCATTTTCAGAAATGATTCTTGGAAATGAGTTTTCCTTAGACACATTTATATATAATGACAGGCTAATATCTTACACACCATTACTGTATGTAATAACAGTGTGACAAAACTGACAAGAACTACACTATGGATGTGAAGCAATTAGCCATAGAGGAGAGTTTTCCAGCAGAAAGGGTGAGCATCGCCATACTGTGTGGTGGCTTGATGGTTCCTAGGAGACAAATGTGGATGTTTCCAAAGCAAGACTCCAAATATGAGAAATTCACCCTTAGAGCTCCACTTTCTTTTTTGGCATGCCCTTCCCTGCTGTTCAGTCCTTGCTTCCAGGGAGAGAAGTCCTAACTTAGAGTAGGTAGGTGATAAATAGGTCTTATTGAGTGAATGGATGGATTCATAGATAGTAAGGAGCTGATGTCGGTTACGTTAGGGACAACGCTTATAGCAGGGATGAAGTTTGGCTGATAGAATTTCAGGGACCAGCAGGGAGATGATGTCAGAGGTCTTCATCCTCTTAGCAGTCAGCTCCCGGAGCAATACTGGGCGCGGGGAGGGGCGCTACGTCTAGCTCCAACTCTGGAGCTAGATTCTGGGGTTGCTTTCTAGCTACATCATCTTAAGTGTAAGCGGTTATCATTCCATCTATCGCACGGGTTTGGAGATGAAATGAGTTGGTTCCTGTAGAGCCTGCACAGAGAGCCTCCCCAGATGCAAGGTCCACTTCAACAACAGGAATGTCAAGTTACAAAGGGAGCAGCATCCGGGTGGCGAGGACACCTGAGGGACACGCAGGGCTTCTGTTCCTGCTCTGTCTGGCTGTCCCTGTGGGGAAAGTCGATTACTGAGCGAGTCATTTATTCCCCTCTTGGCTAACTTCCGGGAGAGTCGTCTCTTCCTTATCCCCTTGCTCATTCTGCGCATGTCATCCTTGCTTTTCCTGGAGTGCCTCAGCTAGGTCCCTGAACTAGCTGTTCCCTCTCCTGTCGCGAAGTGAATCACCCATGTCACGAAGTGAATCACCTCGCATCCTGCAAGTGTTTGTTCAAATTTCCCCTTCTTAACGAGGTCATCACTCACTCGCCATATACCTAAACTTCTTACCCCACCATTTCCTTTCTTTTCATAGCTCTCACCAATTCCTAACTTACTCTATATCCTTGAGTATAGTGATTCATTTTTACATACTTCTCCCCTAGACTGGAGGTGAGCTACCGGAGGACAGCGGTTTCTCTGTTCTGGTTTCACTGATATGTGTCCCAAGCACTAAAACAACAGCTTGGGATTTGTTAGTGCTGAACAGATGTTGGGTGAATATGTGATTGGTTAAAATGAATAAATGAGCTGCAAAGAGGCTGAAAGTAAATTGAAGTGTGAAGACAGTGGTCATCACCCCATTACCTAAACCAGAAGATTCAGCTTCTCTCTCCTTCCCTCTCCACACTCAGTTGGTCACTGAATCTGAAGGACTCTGCCCCTGAAGCATCCTTCAGTCCAACCCCTTTCTGTTTCCCACCTGCTGCCTCCTCAATTCTTACTGAATTCACTAATGCTGGTATGTTTTTTCTTCTCCAGTTCATTCTTATTCAAGAATATTATTATGCAAAATAGACTTATTTATATCACTACAGTATTTAAAATCCTTTGGGGCCTCTCTATCAACCAGAATGAAATCCAAATTGACCTTAATTTGGATTTTCTGCCATGGGGAAACCTGTGATACTGGCACTAAAAAAGCCTCCCCCAGCCCAAGATGTTCATATCATAATTCCAAGAATTTATAAATATATATGTCAGATTACATTACAAAGGGGGATTCAGGTTAGATGGAATTACTGTTGCTGATTGATTGACTTTAAGGTCTGATTATTTTGGGTTGTGTGGGTGCCTTAATAAGATCACATGCATCCTTTAAAGGTAGACTAGAGAGTCAGAGGTGAAACATCATTGTAGGTGAGGCCACAGTGAAGCTATGTGAGAGGGAGGTGACCAAGTGGCTTCCGAGAAGGAAATAAGAGGTCACATGCCCAGGATGTGGGTGACTTCTAGAAGCTAAAAGACAAGGAAATGGATTTGCCCCTAGATTGAGAGCTTTGTCAAGCTTCTGACCCTTCAAACTATAAGACAGTCATTAGAGTTATTCTAAGTCACTCGGTTTATTGTAATAGCATCAGAAAATTAATATACTATGTAGCTTGTTTTGGCTTAAGCTTAGCTTTTTGAAGCTATGATGTAAAATGGGGATAAATGATGGCAGCCTTTCAAGGCTATCAAGAGGATTAAAACAATATTTGCAAACCTGGCCATATATGGTGAGTGTTGAGTAAATAATAGCTCTTCCTTCTTGCCTTCATTTCCTTCCAAGCCATATTGTCATTTCCAAGTTTAACCCATTATTCTATTTCTGATGTTTCTACAGAAAATATAAATTCCTCATCTTTCTAGCCTAATTCTCTCATTGAACAAATCTTCCAAATTCTGCTCTCACACTAGACAAATCAAATCTGCCCTCCCCCCATTTCCTCCACTCCATGATTCCTACAGTGACTGTGGAAAGTTGGTATTATTCCCAGAGGTCGAGAGGAGGGTGAGATAAATAAGGGCCTGGGTGTGAAATTTAAACAGGCACCACATTCTCATTCTTGTGCAAGTGTCTTAACTAATTGTTCTAGCCCCAGTCTTGATTAGTCCCATTTTTATTGAACAGAAAGCCCAGCAGGGAGAGGAAGGATCTTGCTGGCAGGTGGCAGAGGGAACAGAGTATGTATCTCAATTAATTCTCCATATGCTCCTCAGGCAAAGCCTGCACACCACCGAGGCTCAAGAATTTGTTGCATGAATGAACTGAGGTGGTGGCATGGGTAATACAATGACTTGATAGTTGTATTTATCTTTAATTAATTAATAATTTACATTTTTCATTTTTGTACAGTATTTGACTTCTCAAGTGAAGCCCCTGTAATTCCTCACCACCATGACACTGTTGACCATTGTCATAGTTCCTTGTGCTCTTCACTTACCTCTCCTCCTCTTGCCTCCCCTCTCCTCTTCTAGAGGCCTCAGATCTATGGTCAACCTGTAAGTTCTGTCTTTTTCCAGACCCTTTGTTTGGTTTTCTTATATTCTTATATTCTTATATTTCTTATATTCTTATATTTCTCATATTCAGATGGCCCCTATAAGCAAGGCCATCTGCTATTTCTCTTTTTTCTCCTTACTTACTTGCTTAGAAGCATCCCTTCCAGATCCATCTATGTTGCTGTGAATGGCATGAGTTTATTTTTTCTGATCACTGAGTAGTATTCCATTGTATATATACATCATATCTTTTTGATCCATTTGTCTATTTGGGGGCATTTGGGTTGTTTCCAAATCTTGGCTACTGTAAATAGTACTGTAATAAACATAGGAGTGCAAGTTTTCTTTCAAATGAGTGTTTTTGTGCCCTTTAGGTATATTCCCAGGAGTGGAATCACTGAGTTGTATGGTAGATCTATTTTTAGAGTTCTGAGGGTCCTCCATGTGGCTTTCCATACTGGACCAGTTTGCATTCCTACCAGCGTGTAAGAGAGTTCCTGTCTCTCCATACCCTCACCAGCATTTATTATTGCTAGTGTTTATTAATATGAGCCACTCTCATTAGTGTGAGGTAAGATCTCATTGTGATTTTGATTTATATTTCCCTGATGAGAAGTGGTGTTGGGCATTTTTTCATATGTCTATTATATTGGTCTGATTTTTGGTATAATAGTCATAGTAATGATAATGATGATGATGATAAAATTAATGAATATGCAGTCTTTGCTGCATATACACTGTGTTAGACACACTGCTAAATTCTTTGCATATGATTCTCCTTATAGAACTTCTATGAAGAAGGCATTATTATCATTTTCATTCTAATATCGTACAAGTAAGGCTAGAGAAGTTAACCTCCTTGCCTGAGGTCATATAGCCAGAAAGTCTTCACAAAATCTAGGATGGAACCTATGCATTCTGGTTCAGGAGTCTTTAACCTTGGTAATGTTGCTTTATTTTCAAATACAGATAGAATATTTTGTCTTGTGGAGAATAATCAGAGGCAAATTCATACAAGGGTTAGCTCTGAAGTTTCAAGGTTCTAATGTTTTTTTCAAAACATCTCTCTAAGAAGGATGGATCTGCTGGATGTCAGCAGAACTAATGTAGGACTGAGATGTTCTAGGAGGCATTGGAGCTGAAGGAGGTGAACTCAGGAGAGTGGGCATGGCAACCCTGTTCCTGTGAAGGGTTTACTCATCTGTTATGAGATCACTCTAATGCAACTTTACTTTTCGTGTAATAAATTGTATTAACTTTATGCTTGAGTGGGTTATCTCTCAAAATAGAAAAATGTGTATTTCCAAGAGTCTGCTTTCATTTACACATGGAAGTCTATGGGAGTTAAAAAAATGGATTTTAAGAGCCTCAGTGATGGCTAAGAAATTGCTATTTCAGTCTTGAAAATTGCCTTTTCTACCAGAAACACTGAGAAAGGAAATCAGACCTCTGATCTTGCTGGATTGGAAAAAATTACTCAGGTGCTGAGATGGCCATTAAAACTTGATCCTCCTCCCCCTCAACAAAGTAATGGAAATTAAAACTCAAGCTTCCTCATTAGAATACCTAATATATGGAATAATGCAGGAAGTAATTTTTTTTAATGAAAGAAGGCACCCAAATATTCTGAATCAGTTTTTGGAGATTCAGATGACTCCATCAAAAATTATGGTAAAAATCAGAAGCCTAGATGAACTCATTCATTTATTATTAATGATCTCTATGCAAATAGCTTAACTCCCATTTTTAGATCACAGCTGGCTTACTCATGTTTGTTAACAGATAACTGTGAAGATTTTGATATAGTCCTGTAATTTCATTAACCCAAGTCATGCAGCAGCAGCCAGTCCTTTTTTTCTTTAACAGAAACATGAAATTAATTGAACTTGATGTAATAAACAATTGTGAAAACTGAAATATTCTTACATATAAAAATGCATCAGGGAAGAAATGCTTGTATTCCCTTGGGGGTTGGTTGCCTGTTACCTTTAACTGCAAATATCTACCACCATCATTCTTACTCACCACTTGGTTATCTGCCAGCATTTGGGTTCTCTTTTTACTTATTTTTTATTGATTTATATATATATGTATATATATATTACATCATTGTAAACCCCAAGATTCTCCTGCTGCTCTGTCACCCATGAACCATCATCTTGATCTCTTGTGCTCACCTCTCCCCTGATTTCACCCTCTTCTTTCTTTCCAAACCTGATCCTCTTTCCTTCTTTACAAAGTTCCCTTTAACAATGCCATTTACTGCCATGGACTTTTACTGTTAGTTAAGGGTTCAGTGTGAAATTAGCATATAGAACAGGAAGCAGTAAAAAATGAATATAAAAACCTCCTGATTTTCAAATAGGATCTAAAAAGAAAGATCAATATTATGGGATTGCAAATTGAAAGATTCTAAAAAAAGATGGTAAATACACTTACAATGATGATCAATTTACAGTGTATACAAATATTGAACCATTGTGCTGTGCAGCTGAAATGAAAGTAATGTTTGTCAATTATATTTCAATTAAAAAGGATATAAAAAGCTATAAAGATTGTTGCTACCATTTTACCAAAAGCAAGACTTTCATAACTGACAAAATCCTAAATTGTTTGACTCTATCAGAAATTGAGTTCACAGGGTAGACAAGTAGCCTGAAGTCAAAGGAAGTTGGAGGAATCCAGAGAGACAAACTTAGGACACTCAGGAGTCACATACCTGCAGTTAAGGGGAGTACATTGTACCTTAATGACTTACTAAAGGTTAGGGCTTGGCTAATGTGTGCGTATAGAACTGACACAGTTCTAAAGTATTCAGGCATTGGCCAAGGAGAAAGTCACAGAAAAATTCAGAAAATATTTTTAATGAATAATAGTGTAATGCAATTAAGTCAGGCTACAAAGAATATATATATATATGTATATATATATATATATATATATATATAATATGATCATCAATAAATACATTTTCCTTTTCCTTTTGAATTGACCATGGCTTCTAATGCTATGTTCAACAGTATGAATGAGGGTTTTATCCTTATCTGGTTCTTCATCTTGAAAGGTCTGGATGTAAAATTCCTTCTTGAAGTACAATGTTAGGAGTTCTGATACATAAATTTTACCAAGGTTTTCTTAATTTTCAAGCTTTTTAATAATAGAGAAAATCTTTTCAAACAAGCTAAATTATTCAGGGGATATAGTTTGAAAACCAAGGGTGCAATCCATTAGAGAAAATCAAACAATCTATATTCTAAACAAAAAACATATGCAGTTGAAATTACTATTGATTATGAAGTTGAACCATTTGCAATTGCTAAGTTTTTCTTTTTTTCATAGCTCATTAAAGCAATCTTAATAGACATTCTTCTCCTTAAATGTTTTTCTGTATCAATTAAAATTATTATGATTTTTTCCTTAGTCTATTAATGTTATAGTAAATATAGTTTATAAATAGATTTTACTGAGATAATTGTTGTATGATATTGTATTAATTTACCTGGACAAACCAGTGATTTAATTAATATATATATTGCAAAATAATTATTGCAATAATTTAATTATCTATCACCACACATACTTACAATTTCTTTTCTCATGATGAGCACTTTTAAGATATTCTATTGGCAATTTTCAAATATAGAATATAGTGTTATTAACTGTATGTTATATAATAACAGTATAATGCTCTACATTACATCCTCAATAATATTTTTTATCTTTATTTTCAGATGTCACTTGCTTCTTGTTTATATGATTTTGAACATATTTATTTTACATTTATTTAATATTTTAAACTAATTGGCAATATATTTTAATATCAATACATTTAATATTGTAAATTTAGCTTGCTATCTGTAGTTTCCCTTTTGTCTCTTCAGTTGTCACCATTTTGTTTTACCTACTTCCTCCCAAGAAAGATGCTTCCCCATTTTCTTTCTACTTCAAGTCTAGAAGGTTTCTTTGGGTGCAAATTGTGATGCAAAAGTTTTTTTGTTAGCTATTATGAGCTGTTTAGTTTTCTCAACCTCAAACAGTAAAAGGTGAAAGATTTAGATGATCTGAAGAGAAACCAGAGTATTCAACCTCAAACAGTATTGTTTAAAGATAAACCCAATGTGTTGTCATTCATCATCAAAATCCCATTAATGTTTCATGGGTTTCTTTTTAAAGCTCTGGTTCTTTAACCTGAGGAAATTTGAAATGACAGTGCTTCTTTAGTTCTTCAACATTCAAGAATGCTTTTCAGAAAGGGTGCAAGTCAGAGAACTTTTGCTTCTCAACCCAATTTATGGTCTCTGTAAATCAGGGAGTAGCAGACTTTTTAAATTAAGTATAGTAATTTATTTCTTATATTCTTGTAAATTTCTGGAGAGTATTTGACTTCTCCCCTAATGTGTAGTCCCTGTACTTCTTCCACCACCATGCCACCCATGACCATCACCACAGTTCCTTGTGCTCTTCCCTCTCCTCACATTTTCCCTCCCCTGCTGGATGCCTCAAATCTGTGGTCAGCTGACACGTTTTGTCTTTTTCCTGACCCTTTGTTCAGTGTCCCTGTATTTCATCTGTAAGTGAAATTATCTGATATATTGTTTTCCTTCTTAGTTTCTTCTGGAGCAGCATCCTATCCAGCTCCATTCATGTTGCTGCTGATGGCATGAGTTTGTCTTTTTGTTGGCTGAGTAATACTCCGTTGTGTGTATATGCCACATCTTGATCCAGTCATCTGTTCTGGGGCATTTGGGTTGTTTCTATATCATCACTATTGTGCATAGTGTGGAACAGCAGATTTTATTCATTTTCAGTGTAAACCCTTGAAGATACCCCCCATGATGATATCACAGTCATTCAAGTAGAGTTTGTCTATGCCAGGAGCACACACAAGGGCTGCACTATAGTACTCATGTTTCTATTTCTTGAAAGAGACAAAAGAAAACATTTTTTTCACCTCTTTAATCAGACTATACATTTGCTTAGTCTTCCTTTCAACAAATATTTTAGGACCCGCTTTATTTCAGACAATTTCCTGAAGTCTGAGCTTATGAGACTGAAAAGCAGTAAACAAAGCAACAAGGGAACAAGAACTTAAATAGAAAGTGAAACCTAAGGACATGAATACAAAATGTAATACTAGGTAGTGATTAGTGCTTGGAAGAACAAGAATCAGGTTGAGATTGGGTGCAAAAAGGGACAGAAGCCTCCAACCAACAAGCCACATTTAAAATGCTGCTTCTGAAACAAGTCAAAAAGAAAAAAACCAGAAACCAAATGGTTTCATTACTATCTGGGACATGGGAAAGATAAACACAAATCCATGAAGAAAAGTCAAAACAAGCCAACAACCAAATTGAAATACACAACTTGGAGGGGGGGGTGGGACAGGGTGGGAAAATGGTCAGGGAGGGGGAGTGAACCCAAGAAATCACAGAAATGTGAAATTTATATATAAATAAATTATTTAAAAAAATAATAAAATCTGCTTTTGCCACCCAGGTTCTCTCAGGTTTGTACCACCCATGCATAGCAGTTGCCAGTCAAATGCAGTTTAACAAGGGATTTTATTTACAAGGAAATATTGACAGGGAAAATGAAAAGTTCTTAAAGCTACCCGTGGCCAGTTATCTTACCCCAGTCACCATTTAGTTCGAAAGTCCCAAACACATGTCCAAGAAGGTGCCTCTTTACCCCTCTAAACCTAGAGGTAAGCTCTCTGCCAAGTCTAGTTTTTCTCTGGTGTCGTCTCTTTACTTCTTCTCTTTCCACATTCCTAGCTGCTCCACTTCTCAAGGCTCTTCAAATTTTTTCCACAATTGCTGATGCACAAATCAGCTTTCCAAATCCCAGGCTATCTCCTGGTACCAGCTTTCCAAGCTACCTTGCTGTGGTGTCACAGTCTCCACATCAGCCACTCTTCTACTGGCAACTGTGGCTCCTTGCCACCACCAGCTCACTCTTCCAGGGGGCTTCTGCCCAGCCTGGTCACTCAGGCTACTCTTTTTTTTTTTTTTTTTTTTTGAGACTCATTTCTCTCTTTTGCCCAGGGAACCGCAAGCTCACATTGCCCAGGGTAACACAGACTTGATCCCTAGCCTCAGCTTCCCAGGTAGCTGATTATAGGTGCGTGCCACTACACCCAGTTATTTTTTGAGAGTAGGTCTTGTTATGTTGCCCTGGGTGGGTCCTGGTTTCAATACTGCCCATATTGGGGTTCAGGCTTCAAGGTGAAGAAACACAAAATGGCGGTGGCGCTGCTATGAATCATGCTTAGAAAAGACTTCTGAGGCCTTCTCCCTCTGTCCTTATTTTATCTTAGTCCTCATCTTGCCTTTTCCATTCTCCTGTCTCTGAACGAAGTGATATGAAAGATCGACATCTTCCTGATAGAAGGAAAGACAAATACCTGACATGCACGTTGGCTTGTGTGAGGCACAATAGCATGCTGGGGTGGCCGGAGTCACATGAGGGAGAAAAGAGTGAGATAGATGGATCTTAACACCAGCCAGGCTGATGTGGGACGTTGTAGGCCCTGGTGAGATGCTTCTAAAATGCCCATTTTTCTTCCTTTTTTTCTCCCTCCCCTTAAAATGCCTACTTTTCCTGAGATGTCTGGGGAATTTATTCTTGGCCATAAGTACATAGACACACAGAGGGGTCCGCTGAAACCTAGCCTCCAGTAGGGTCTTTGGCAAGGGGTACTGTGATTTTATTGTGAGAAGGACTCCTTTGTGCTGGGGCAGGAGAAATTATATGAGCTGGATGAATACCAGGGACACAGTGTTGGTCCTGCAAACACCACAGGTGTGATTAAGGCCTGGGTCAGTGTAAGGGCTGCCCTGAAGTTTAGATAGACATTAGGTGCCTTTGTTTGGGGTGCAGTGGCCATAATGGGGTAACTCTGGCACTTAAACAATACTTTCCCTTTTCCATATTACTTCAGGTTCCTGTCTTCTGGAGAATATATTTCCACCTACACATGTAGAAGCCACTTCAGGCCCTGAGTTATAGTGTGGAAATTCACATTTAACTGCCTGAATGACTGTATACCCCTCCGCCCCACACTTCTGAATGCACAAGATACTAATTATTAGCCAATAATTCACACCATGTGAGTTCTTATTGCTTATCTATTTTGTAGGAGTCTGAGAGCCAGGAAGAGATAGTACCGGTGAATGACCAGTATGTTCACTTAAATAACACCAGGCAAGTCATTTTGTAGAAAACGGAAGACAGAAAGAGCATGGAGAGAAATAACAAATGGGTCTTTCAGGGCTGGGAATTGTTTTTCACAAAGGGTATTAACTGATATTGGTAGTAAAAATACAGGGTCTGCTCATATCAAAACTTTGAATTGAACACTTAGTCCCTCTTGTAAGGAAAAGATCTGATAAATCAAACATACAGTCTTTCAATGTGATTCTAGAAAGTTCTGCCTTTGAAGTCACATATAGATCTGGTGGAGCTTTGGTGATGGATTTTGGGAACTGTTATTTTGTCATCGCTTAAGGAAAAAGCTGTGTTTTCTTTTGATGGTTCAAGGACTAGAACTTGTGAAACCATGGGAGTAATACACTTTGGTGGTAAACAACAACATTCTCACAGCTGGACCATCTGGTGAGTTGTTCAGACATAACTGTGTATCACTGACTGTCTGCCACCAGATACTATATGGAGAGCTGGCATTGACTTCTAATTTTCCAAGGCTTAAATTGCTTTCAGTTCCTTGAGTTTTAGAAAAGAGGACTTCATTTATGATGGTCTCAGCTTCTTACAAAATGTGGTCTTTTTAAACAAATGATGATGCTAGTAGATGTTAGGACAAGAACTTGACATTTTCATGGTCAATTCTGTGCCAGTGAAGTGTGTCCTTCAACGAAGTGTCACCCGCTTGGCTATACACTACCCTGTATGAAGATTGCCCTCTGCTTCATTCATCTTATTTGTAGCAGTTTTCCTATTTTTATCATTGCTCAGTGGATTCTAAAACCTTTGATTTCCCATTGCCAATGTGCAAACTTTGGCTCCACCACTTGCTGGCTACATGACAGGGGCCTCTGGTTCACCATTTTAAAATGAGGAAAATATAACACTTAGCTCATGTGGTTGTTGAGAGGGATAGATGAGTTAATTTGGAGTTTAGAACAGTTCCTGTCACATAATAGGCACTCTACAAAATGAATCATTATTGTGATAATAACAATAATCACTATTGGTGTTGCTAAATTGAATTGGATGGATTGGATGAAACTGGTTCTTTCTTGATGGCTAGTGCGATGGTGTGTGTATAAAGAGGACTCTGGGGTACTTAATAAATCCAGGTTGTGTTACATAAATGAACTACAAGGACAACATTAATTAACAGTAGCTCATTTCCTGTGCTGCTAACATGTAGCAGACTGTTCTAGATGATTTCCACAGCCAATGGTATTCACTAAGCGTCTCCTAGGTGACTGAGATATTGGAAATGAACTGATGAACCAAATAGATTGGCTCCTGCACTAAGAAGTAGTAATTATCAGTGTTATTTTGCAGGTAAAAAGTATTAAGAGTTTTGTGAATCTAAATACTTGCTTATTGCTGCACCATTAGTAACTAGTAATATTCTCACTCGGAAGTTTGGATTCTCCTCACTATGTTTTGCTTTTCTCTGTGATGTGATACTTGAAGCTTTTGAGATACAATAAGACAATTAAATTTGGAGCATTTTATTTGATAGGTCGCATTTAATTTAATTTATAAAAATTTAATTAATACAAATTTATTTATTATATTATTTATTTTATTTTACCTTTTTAGCTACCCCGGCATTCTCCCACCGACTTATCACTTATGAACCTTCATCTTAATCTTTTGTGCCCCTCTCACCCCTGATTTTCCCCCCTCCTTCTCTCATGAGAGCATGATTCAATTTTGCTAAAAATTAGTTTTAAAATTTTCTTGTTTATTTGATTGTTTGTTTTCCCTTTGTCCCTCACATAAGTGAAATCATCCAGTCTCCTTTTCTTTCTGGCTTATTTCTGCTAGCATGATTCCTTCTAGTTTCATTAATATTGCTGTGAATGATATAAGTTTGTCTTTTTTGATCGATGAATAGTATTCTATACCACAGTTTTCTGTACCATTCATCTGTTTTGGGCATTTGGATTGCTTCCATGTCCTCCTGGCTATTGTAAATAATGCTGCAATAAACATCCGAGTACAGGTGTCTTTTTGGATTAGAATTTTTGTTGCCTTTGGGTAGATACCTAGCAGTGAGATTGCTGGATCGAATGGGAGTGCCATTTTCAGTAGTTTAAGGGTTCTTCACACAGCTTTCCATAGTGGCTGGACCAGTTTGCATTCCCACCAGCACTGTAAAAGTGTCCCTCTCTCAAATTTGGAGCATTTTTGAACACCATATAAAATATAGATAGCGAATCATAATGCAGTAGTTCCCCATCTATAGTTTCACTTTGCTAAAGTAGTTCCCCCTGTGCATTTTGAAAATATTACATATAATACAATATTTTGAGAGAGACCAATCCACATAATCTTTTCTACAGCATATTGTTATAGTTATTCTATGTTATATTATCATTGTAAATTACTTACTGTGCCTAATTTAAAAATTAAACTTTATCAAAGTTATGTACATAGAGTAAAAAAGATAGTTTGGTACTATCTGCAGTTTCAGGCATCCACTGGGATCTTTATTCCCACCTCCCATGGATAAGGGGCTCTTCTGTATATTAAATAATAAAAAATCCCACAAAAGTAATAAAGTGTGAGGGGTGGAACAAAAAGAAACTTCTTTAAAGAAGCTCT
This sequence comes from Uropsilus gracilis, assembly GCA_004024945.1. Lineage (NCBI taxonomy): Eukaryota > Metazoa > Chordata > Mammalia > Eulipotyphla > Talpidae > Uropsilus > Uropsilus gracilis. The sequence goes on from PVHY01008251.1 coordinate 22,353, forward strand.
AACATCTAGATAGGTTAATACTGCATGTAGAAAACCACCCTTTTGGAACCTCAATTTAATAACTGATTAAGAAAAAAAATTAATATCAAAACTTAAAACCCATTGGGCAAAAGTTTATTGGAGAACACACAGTATCAGCTGTGTGATACTTTCACAATATTCTGACTGTTATCATGAGGAAACAATGAGACAGACTGAGAATGTAGAAAAGGCATTCTGGCCTGGCTAATTGAACTTGGTTCATTAAAAAAAAAATGTCATGGTAAATAAAAAACAGAAAGGCAGGATATTCTATGTCAAAACAAGAAAAGAGACATCACAACCAAATGTTTCACTAAGACATTCATTGGATTCAGAGCCAGAAGTTTAAAGCACTGATGATATATATTTTAGTGGCAAATTGGAAAATTTGAATATGAACTAATTGAGTTGGTAATGTAGAATTAAGCTTCTTAGATTGATAATGTTCTTATGGAGTCATGAAGGAGAACATCTTATCCTGAAATGTGCTAAAGTATTTGGGGATGGCCTATTCAATTTCAAATGCTTTAGCTGAAAAAAAAAATATGTGTGTATATACACAGATGTACACATCCAGATATAACATATAACACACACAGACAGGGCAGAGAGATTTAACTAGCAAATGTGTCAAATATCCATTATCTAAAGGAAGGTGTTTGTTGTATTATACTTTCAACATTTTCTGTTTTTGAGATTTTTTAAAATTCAGTTAATTTTAAAATTAAAAATACACACCTAAACGCTTCATAAACTAAACAAAATTTGGAAATGTAATGCCCCAGTAGCAAAGCTAAGCAAAGCCAAAATTTCTTCCTCTGATTCTAGGAAAAAGGTGTTGCTCACTAGCTCCACGTGTGCAGTCTTTGCCTGTTTTGATGGAGAGTGTTAACATCTCTGAAACCAAATTTCTGAGAGAAGGAATCTACTTAATCTAATTTTGCTTTCAGTGCAGTCAAGTTCTGGCTGGTGTTTAGAAACTTTTGGCTAGCAGTCCTGAGTGGGAGGGGTAATTAAAGTGCTCCTGAGTAAGGTGCCCTAGAAGGACTCCTTTATGACAGGAGGGCTCCTACAGCTACATGAGCATAGAAGATAAGGAAGAGTTTGGCTTAAGAAAAGGGAAAGAAAGGGCATGAGTAGCAGACTCCAAATAGCTTTTACTTAGGCATTACTCTCCAAGGCAATAGTAATTGTTCACTAAAAAATAAATTAATAAAATGTAACCTTTCAGGCAAAAACAAACAAAAAAACCTCACAACCAACAAGAAGCACCTGCTCTAAACCTGCACATTAATTTAATAATAAATTTTACATATAATTTACTAATGTTTATATTATTAAACACCCACAAAGGCAGAAATTAACCTGCATGAGGTAACATTAAATATTAATCAAAGTTCACCTATTTCCTTTTCTCACTTGAAAATTTTATGCCCGGGTGTTCACTATTACACTAGGTGAAGTATTTCCCCATTTCTGGTAGGCAGAAAAATGCCCTCACACTCTAAAAATGCCTGTGCCCTAGTCCCAAGAACTTGTGTTCCATGAGCTGCCAAAACAAGAGAAGTGAATGTTTCCTACATATGACTACATTAGGTATCTTGAGATGGGGAGATTGATTATTCAGAATAAGCTGTGGGTCCTAAATGCCATCACAACTGTCCTTATTAAAAAGAGGCAGAGGAACTCAGTCACATACCAGCCAGGGAGACTGGAGGGAGGACACTGACCTTGATGATGATGATTCACACAATAGCCAAGAGCTGTCCCGGCCACAAAAGCAGGGAGAGGTGGTGTGGGGTGTGGGGTGGGGCAGATTCTCTACTTCAGCTTCCAGAGGATACTCCCCCCACCCCTCACCCCCCCCAAACCCTGGTTCCAAAGACCTTGTTTTCATACTCTGGCCTCCAGAACTTTGAGAGAATAAGTGTCTATTGTTTTAAACCGTCAAGTTCAAGTTTTTACAACTGGGAGAGGATATTAATGTACTCTCTTAAGACTTTTATGTTCTATCTGCTTGCATTTGAAGTCTATGAAATCTTGTATCTGCCTTCTTCTCAACTGAGGACTGAATCCAAATGTTACTTCTGAAGGAGGGCCTTACTGACTGTTGGCTAAGGTAGCCACTCCATTTGACATCCTTCAGCATATTACCCATTTTGTTTTCTTCATCGTTAGTTGGAAATCATTTATTTTTCTTTAACTTACTAATTTTCCTATTTCAGTATATGAAACAGTAGCTGACATGCAGTAGACACTTACTAAATATTTGTTAGAGAAAGAGGAAATAGAAGGAAAAGCATCACAATTGAGAAAGAAAATGGTATTTAACATGTGGGATTTTGAAAAATCTCTCCTTTCTCTGGTGAGTATCTTCTATGATATGGTCATCAATATGTAATTCTATAACTAAAACTCAAGGTACTTCATTAAACATGAAATTTTAGATAAATAAAAATAATTTTTAGCATAATTCTGTCCTGTTGTTAAATCAGCACCATGGGTTTCAGAATAAATACCCTCCACTCACACCTGATGCAAGAACAAGAAAGCCTTTATTAACTAGCTTAAGCTAGTCTACCTTCAACGTGGTCCACCACCTAAGTGGTCCCCTCAGAACATGGAGGTTGGATCCCCTCTGTCCAACCAGTCTTTTATACAATTTTTAGGTCCTGGTGACCGTTGGGGTGGGCTGGTACTGATGGTTCGTCTTCTGGTTGGCTGGTCTTCATCAGACAACCAGTCAAGGCTGAAAATAACCTTTGGCCTAGAAGCAAGGCTTAGGCCTTTTGGGATAATTAGGCCAGGCTATGTCACATCACTATCAAATATTACGTAGGACATACTTCTGCTAAAAGTAATTCATTAAGACTCAAAATTCAGATTTCACTGGGGAGATCTTGTTTTGTTTTTAAGCAAAAGTAAACTTGGCCTCTAACTGTAGGACATTGTAGCTTTCTGTCATAAACACGTTCTCAGTTCTGGGGATGAAGGCATCAATGAGAGGGGAAAAACTTTCCAACTTTCCTTTGAAAACCTTTTTTTCATACCTTTATTCTTCAAAATCTCCAGATATGTATCGGTAAATCCTCTTTTTGAAAGAAAACTGAAGATGAGGTGTTTGCCCACAGCCTTGGGGGAAGGGAAGGCACTCAATTTATCCAGGAGTTCACCTGGGCATGTGCTACTGGCAACAGGAGACTCTAGGACTCATTTTGATTCTCTGTGTCAAGTGTTTCTGGGGGTTTGTGAGGAGGTTTTGTGCTGGCATCCTTTCATTTAAAAAAAATTTTTTTTTTTTTTGAGACTAGATCTCACTATTTTGCCTGGGGAACTGCTGGCTCACCACAGACTCAAGCATCACCACAGACTCAAGCAATCCCCTGCCTCAGTTTCCCAGGTAGCCGGGAATACAAGCACATGCCACCACGCCAGCTATTTTTTGGGAGTAGGTCTTGCTATGTTGCCTTGGGCCAGTCTCAAATCTGCAGACTCAAGCAATTCCTAGTCTCAGCCTCCCTTCTTAGACTGGGATTAAAGGCATGCGTCACTGTGCCCGGCCCTTGGCATCCTTTTATTTGCCACTCCCCAGTCTTATTCCCTAGGCTCCTAGATAACCACACAAAGATGGATTAGTGGGAGTGATATCTCAATAAGGCTTTTGGGTCTGGCCCATTTGGAGACTGGTGGAGGAGAGAACCTGCAGAGAACATGGCCATCTGGCCACAGGCTGAGAGGAGAGGAAAGGTATGAAGACCCTGGTGAAGCTGTACTGTCATTGTGCTCACACTGGTAGGAGACCTTGCACCCTGGAGCAAATGCTGGGCATGGAGCACGGCTGCTAAGTGGCTGGTGGTCGTTAGAGCACAGGGAGGGCACTTCAGGTGTCAGCAGGGATGGGGCTCCCTCCCTCCTCTGAGAGGTTGTGGACATTCCATCACCCTTGCTTCAGGGTCTGGATGTGAAAAGAGGATTATCACTTTTCCCTGAAATGCTGCTTCAGGGGAAGCAGGTGTCTAGGAGATGGTGATATACTTTCTGTTAATGGGTGTGAGTGGAGTTTCAACCCGTGATGTGAGAAGGGAACTGAGAACTGATCATGGTGGTGCGTTCTTTTAATCACAGCTTACAAAGCACCAGGCTGAGGCTTGAGTCCGCAGGTTAGCACCTGGGGCAACATAGCGAGACCTAGTCTCAAAAAATAACTGGGTGTGGTGGTGTATGCCTGTAATCCTAGCTACCTGGGAGGCTGAGGCTGGGGATCGCCTGAATCCGTGGTACCCTGGGCAACGTGAGCCTGTGGTTCCCTTGTAAAGAAGCAAGACCAAGTCTCAAACAAAACAAAAAACTGAGAACCAAAGGTTTTTACTGAGCAGGGACCTGTGTGAGTCCCACAAAGGCTCACACCTTAGTCTTCCTCCAGGCCACTTGGAAATCTAAGAACAGAATGTCTAAGGTGAAAAGCCACCTATGAGGAAACAGAGACTATCATTTATTCAAATGCAGAGACCCAGACTCCAATTCATTCTTTGTAAAGGGTGCCTTTGTAAATTGTTTACCTATAGCCATACCAGGAGGAAGGTTGAAAGTGGGAAGCTTTCTCCTTAGTTCTTCTCAGTGAGTTTGTCCAACAGGCTACCCGAAAATACTGTAAAAGAAGTAATTCAAATAATGACAAAAATGGGAATCTATCACTAAGGGGCTTTATTGTTTCTTTTCGATATACCACACATTTCCCCTTGGTCATCTCAGAAGAGTGGGAAAGGAATGTCTTAATCAGAATTTATTCTCATCTTTCACAAATTTTTCTGAAAATTTCCTTTAAATAAGACCAGAGACTCTCACAAGACTCTTTCCTACTGAGCATCAACTTAGTGTGTTCTGTGATTGTTTTGTTTTCTAAAATGCATTAATTTCAATTTTGAAGAAGACACTGAGCCCTAGTGGTTACGAATAGAATTAAGTGTATTTTACAAAGACAAGCTTCACTGAGATATAGTTGATTTCCTAGATGACTGTTTAATAATTCCAGTAGGTAATCTGCCCAAATCTATTCTGATGCCTTAAGAAATGTAAATGTAATGGCTGAGTCCATGCAGTTGGATTATTTTATTGGTTTTACAAAGCCGTGAGAACTGGATCAAGCCGTACACAAGAAAATTCCTAATTTTCTTTACAATGCTTTTTTACATGCTTCTCCTACAAAAGTGTAGCTGCACTTACGATTCCTCCAAATTTTGTACCTTTGAAAAACTCCATTGTGAATAATCAACAAATTAAAAATATTAATTGTAAAATCAATTATACCTCTCGGTTTTGTTTTTTGCTAATTAAAAAATAATATGTTCATTTAAAAAATCTCAGTGTATGAAGTGAAAATAGAATTTTCTCTTCCTTCAACCTTAACTGTCCACCTGAGAGATACCTGTAGTTAAGAGTTTGATACATATGTCTTCAGATTTTGTTTTCCTACGCACACAAAAGCATATATGTATATTTTAGTTTACTTTAATCTTTATTATGAAAAATTTCAAACATAAAGAAATAGAATTCTGCAGTTAGCCAACTTGTGCCTTCATACCACTGTCTCTGAGTTCCAGCTAATCTTGTTTTAGCCATATTCCCTTTCACTTTCTTGCACTTCTCACTGTGTGATTTATAAACAATTTCTAAGAAATAAAAACATCTCGTTAGTAAGTATTTTTGTATTTTTTTCTAAAAGAGAAAGGTTTTATTTATTTTTTTTTTTAATTTATTTATCTATATTTCACATCATTTCAAGAGAAAGGTTTTAAAAACCACTATTATACCTATGACTTTTTAAAATTTATTTATTAATTTGTTTGTTATTTATTTATTTTTGAGACTAGGTCTTGCTATGTTGCCTGGGGTAGTGCCACCCCCACAGACTCAAGCAATCCACATCCTGAGCCTCCCAGGTAACTGGGTTTACAGGTGTATGCCACCATGCCCAGCTGCTTCTTGAGAGTAGGTCTTGCTATGTTGCCTGGGGTGGATCTCGAACTCATGGACTCAAGCGATTCCTATCTTCAGTCTCCCTTCCTAGTCTGGGGTTAAAGGTGCACATCTCTGTGCCTGGCCATACCTACGATTTTTTAAACCAAGTAACATCAAATACCTAATGCTCAAAGTTTTTCAATTAGTCGTTTATTTATATATATATATATAATTGCATTTATATTATAATGTTACAAAAATGGGACTATAGTAAACATAATAGCACCTAACTTAGAGCAAATATTGAATATTTTTATTTGAAATATTAGAATGAGAAGCTATTGGGATCCAAAGGCACTTGAACTTGTGCTTTGTACCCCATTTATTAACTTATAAGATCCTATGCATCTGAGGATAGACTTTCAATCTTACCCCACAAATGACTACTAATGTTGAATAACTTCTCATGTGCTTATTTTCCACCCAGATTGTCTCTGTGAAATGTCTGTACTTGTCTTTTGTCCATTTGATAAATGATGCTTTGTTTTGCACTATGAGATTTCAAGAGTACTTTATCTATTAAGCTATGAATTCTTTTTAAAATTTTTACTATTTTTTTAATTTATTGCACATATATATTTTTACATCAATGAAGTTATGAATCCTTGAGAGCTTGTTTGGAGGTTCTAGCAGGGGAGCGCAGCTACTCGTATACCCTCGACGGAAGAACGGTCAGTCTCTATTCGGGGAAGGCCGTCCTCTTCCACCGAGCGCGCAGCTTCGGGAGGGAAGCACATGGAGCGGTGAGGGAGGAAGGGGACACCCGCCTAGCCAGCCAGATCAGCCGAATCAACCCTGACGATCAATGGGGTGACAGATGTCGCAGCCAGATCGCCCTCACATCCTGAAGTTATGAATTCTTTATTAGCTATGTGGCTGGCAAATATTTCCTCCCAGGCTCTAATCAACTTTTTCATCCTCTTATCGCACTCTTTCATATAGCAAAAAATTTTCGTTTTGGTGAAGTGCAGTCATTGATTTTTTTTTCTTTATGCATCATGTTTCGGTTTCATGGGTAAGAAATCATCACTAAATCTTAGATCTCAAAGACTTCTGATATGTTATCTTGCCAAAGTTTTATGACATAAGGTTTTACATTTGTCTAGGGTTCATTTAGAGATAAAGTTTGTATATTAGGTATCAGCTTAGGTTCAGGTTCATTTTTATCCCAGTATAACCCATGGCCACAGAACCACTGCTGAAACCACTTTTTGTCTACCAGTGAATTGCTTTTGCACCTTTGTCAAAAGTCAATTTTCTATTCTGTTCCACTGACATATGTGTCTACTGATTAATATTAATTTTATGTAATGTTTCTACATGTTTCCTATCACTCCTCCTAGCCAGATGCTCCCAATAGTTCATTACTGACCGCAGCCAGCACCTTGGAGTAAGTTTATTTTTTGTTCATCAAGAGAATAGAGAGTTTCTTGAATTTTAATATGTTTTGAAGGCATTATAGGAATTTTAATATGAAAACATCTAATCTCATTATAATTTCTTTGAATTTCTCAGGAAGAGGAAAGTTTCAAGTTTGTCTGCATGTCATTTATTATTTCATGTTTATATAACCTAAATATCCCACATTCCTTTATTCCTTAATGCCCAATGTAAACTAATATGAAGTCCTTCTCTATTTTCTATTGGATTTCCCTATCCTCCCTCTTGCCCTCTCTTCCACCCTCCCTCCTACATTCTCCTTTCCTTCCTAGTTGATTACAACTTCCTCTTGTGCCCACCTGTCCACAACCGTCCTGATTGGCAGGCGCTTTTGCTGGTGCTCTGGGTTAACCTCTGCTTCGCTCTCCAGCAGCTCCCTCACACTGCCTTGAGGTCAATTGTCTCCATCTGTTGCAACAGTTCTTGCTACTCTTCTTTTTTCAGGGAAGTACACAGATAGGCAAGCCTTTCTCTGACTTCACCACCATGGTAGCTGGAACCAGGTTGCTTGTCTAACAAGATTTTGTTCAAGACTTGAGTACAAAGCAGAGGATTGTGACATAGACCAAGTGACCAGTTACCTATCAGATGCTTTATCCTGGGGGCTTGTATTTCCCAAGAACTGCTCAGAAATTTCTGGTTTTAGTCATTGGCTATAACACCACCATGACTCTCTTTGCTGGAAGGGAGACTAAGAGTTTTTCTATCATCTCTTCTGTACATGGTGGCATGAGAGAAAGGGGTAGGACTGGCTATTGGGTAAGCAGAGCCCCTGGGTATTTAGTGAGTAAAAGCCTACTGTTCATAGGTAGGTCAGTCAGAGATTCTATACCTTTGTTATCACAGGTTTCTTTAGAATATTCTGATAGGTGCATACACAAAGTGTATTCTCAGTGTCTATTTTAAGATGAAGTTTTGTATTTTTGAACAAAGGCATGTATTACCTTCCCCACATAGTTAGTAAATTTTAAATATATTTTTTATTAACCCTTTCAAACTATACTTATTAGGCATCATCTATATGACAGTAATTATAGTAGCTACAAAGAATTAGAGATGATGAGATTTATAACACTCTGATGTATATAACTATAGATGTGCACTTATACATTATTTATAAAAAGACTGTTAATGAGCGTTGGTACGCAGTAGGAAATTTTCCCACCCCATCTGTGTCCTAAGGTTGCACAATGAACAAATTAACATCAGACAGATTTGTAGGAGGAAAGGCCGATATTTAATAACAAAAATTTGGAGAATTTGCATGATTTCAGTGCTAAAGAATAATGGAGTTGACTGGGCATATTTAGCCTGCATTTAGGAACCTGAGGTATCAGGAGGGGGTCAAGAACTTTTCATGACAGGCAAGAACTGGCTACTTCAGCCTTACTTTGAGAGTAGCAAGATTCTTTGATTGAGAGGACATGTTCACTGATAAACCTACAGCTGGATGAGACTCTCCAGACTATATTCTCCTAGGTCATATCCAGGCTATATTCTTCTAGGGAAAAGGGCAAAAGCTCAGCATGATGAGTTCTTCTTTAATGAGGGGAGGAAGAAGGACACAAGAAAGGACAGAACCTTCTCCATCTCAAGGGGTTTCACTGCATTTAGCTCAAAATTCTCAGCATATCATCCTGGGGTATCTCAAAAGATCAGTTCTGAGGATCTTCATTTGAGCATTGTCAGTGAACATATATGGTGACATGTGAGATATGTGTATCTACCTCTACATACATGTTCCTAGTCTGTGGGAAATCTTTTGATGGAGTGGGTTTTGTTAGGCAATTGAGGGAGATTGGTTTAGAGATAACTTCATGTTTCCTTACGCAAATGGTACCTTGTAATGGCACTGCCTTTATTTGATTTTTCTCTATTATCCTGAAGTAGTTGAAGTCCATAGATAGATTTTTTTTTTTAATATAAGCCCAGCTTTGCCAACTTGATAATAATGTAGCAGTTGGGATTTAGGTGCCAGCGCTATGCTTGAAAACTGAGAATGTGACTGGCATTCCAATTTATAGCTCAAATGGACTGTGTTACCATGCCTGCTTTGTTTGCTGTACCTGGGTCTGTGTAGGAATAAGAATGTGACTCAGAATCGCACCTGGCAAACTGAGGTGCTCTGTTTTGGGACCCCCCCCAGATCAGCTGCTCTCAAATAGACATCATAGAATGGGTTCCACCCCCTCACACACACCCCCCCCCCTGCCCTTTGCTTCTCTGCTTTCAATAACTCACAACACTGCTCAGAATTGTGAGAAACTTTCAATCCTCTTTTGGTTAGAAATCTTCCCTCTTTATCCCCAGTAGACTTCACAAGACCAGGATATGGCATTAAAGCTTGGTTTTCTTTACCTGTATATTGTGACTTCATGTCTCTAGAATAAAAGTCAACGATTCCTAGCTCCTGGTTCAGATACTGTATAGTTGCATAATCTGTGAGCTAAGAATGAGTGTACAATTTGTTTAATTAATTATTATTATTATAAAGTTTATTCCAGTTGACAATTTAGGCCATAGACATGTACATGAAAATTCCATAAAAGGGATGAATATGTAGGGGGTTAGGAGGGGTGGAGATGGGAGGGAGTGGGTCAGGGAGGGAAGGTGGTAGGTGGTCCCCAGGAAATACAAAGATGTGAAACACATATATATAAAAATAAATAAATTAAAGAAAAAAAGGAATCAGTACAATTTCCACGCTGGGGAGAAGCAGCTCTCCTGGCTGCCTGGCACTATGCAGATGGCTCTCTTTTTCTTTCTCCAGAATGAGTGTACAATTTCAATTGGTTGAAAAACCTCAAGAGGAGTTTTTGGTGATATATGAAAACTACAAAACTGAAAATTTAGTGTTCATGAATAAACTTTTAGTGACATGCAATCTTTTTCACTTGCTTGTTCATGGTGGCTGCTTTTGAGTGATAATGGCAGAGATGAATAGTTGCAACTGTCCCATTTGTAGGGTAAATGGGTTTTCAGGGTATTTGCCCTTCACCCATTAGCTTCTATGACCAGCACCTGTGGTGCTGTGCCCTTCCTACGACTGTACATGCTGGCCCAGTGGGTATGCACATGTGTGAGTGGGCATGCCTGGGCCTAGGAGGCAAGGATTAAAGGGTAGTGTTACCTTGGAGGAGGAGAGGGCATGAGGAAGGGAATGCTAGGAGACCATGCCAGAGACCATGCCAGAGAGACCATGTCCAATGAAGGAGTCTGGAGATCCCTGGTAGGTTGAGGGGCTCACCTATCAGTCCCCCTGGCCTTAGTCCTAACCATGGCCCTGCCTTATCCTGCCTTGTGTGTCTGTGTAACTGATAAAACCAATAAAGAACCTCTCAAGAGCCTGATGCTTGCTCTGCAATGACATCATGAACAGCGTGGTTACACAGACATCATCTAAACACATGGCTTGGATCTTCCTAATTAAAAAAAAAATCTGTGTGTCAACCATGACAAGCTTTCCTTTTATTCTCACATTCAACCACCAATTTCCATCAGTTCTATTTGTAAATATCTTACCCAAGACTTTTTGTCTTCCCTTTCCCACTGCACCTCCCTACTCAATATTACTAGCACCGAGACTTAGGAAAAATCCTCTGACAATAGCATTATTTATGATTGCACCCCTCAAAATATTTCTCTTAAAGTAATCATAGAGGGCTTATTTAAACATAGAGCCAGTATGAGTTCCTGGTTTCATTCCTTCAGTGACTTTCCATTGACTACCTCTTGAGACCTGGTTTTTTCTCTCTCTCTGCATAGAACCTAACTGATTGGTCTCCTTTTAATTCTGTGTGGAGTGGGTTTTTTTTTTTCTTTGCTTAGTAAAAGAATTCACTGTATTTTTAAGAACTCCTTTGACAATACTGCACAAATTATATTCAAAGAAATTCCCCCACCCTAATTAGAATATTGTTTTATTACATTGCACGTTTTTTAAATCTCACACTAATTAAATGTATATTGTACTTCATTATTACCAACAAACAACTATCTATACTTAAGATTTACGGTTGTGTACTGCAGGCTGATGACTGTATCAGCATTTCAATTTCAAATGTTTTCCAGAGGTTTGGAGCTTATCTGGAAAATTAATTGCAGCTGAAAACCTGGCACAACTTTTTCTAATACAGACCAGCCTGGGGCTCCCTCCAGCTCTGGGCTCCTTTTTCTGAAACAGCTGCCAGAGAGTGGAGTGAGCAACAGCGGGGGAGCAGTAAAGGGAAGAAGGTTGGGGAGAGCGGAATGCCAGCCCTTTCTCAGGGCTTCCCCACTGATCCCTGGAGTCTACCTGGAGAGGGAATGAAAATCCTTCTCTCCCTCACAGACACAGTTCTTGGAGTTTATAGAGGCCCCGTTCCCAGACCTCCATGAGCAAGCCAGCCGGTATTGGCTGCTGTCTGCACTGGCATCCTTTCCCCTTTGATTATTATTTTCAAGCAAAGTTTTCAGGGATTTTGAGTTTGTTTTCACTTGAGCTCAGCTGTGAGTTTTCAAGATATGGATGTATTTGTTGGCTTTGAAGCAGATGGATGACCCCTGAAGGCAATTGGACTTGTTCCTGCTAGTTTGTCCCTCAACTGCTCCAAAGGGAGAAGAGGGAACAGTCACAGCACATTGGCCAGCAGCCTCCCAGCCAGGTCCTCCACTTCTGTGCCTTGGGAGTGTAGGGGAAGCATCCTTGTTGCCAGCTGTTGGAGTATGCATCAGGCTCACCAACCTGTGTAGGTTCTTTATTGCTTTAGCAGTTACTCATACACACTAGGCAGGGCAGAGCCAAGATCAGGGCAGGGCTGGGGGCGGAAGGACTGGGAGGCAGGTGAGCCCCCCAATTCCCTAGAAATCTTCTTGCTCTTTCCCTGGCCTCTTTCTCTTACATTCTCTCTTCCCATGCTCCCTGTGTGCCCTGTGTAACACAACCCTTTTATCCTTTCCTCCCAGGCCTAGGTGTGCCCACTCACCCATGTGCACACCCACCAGCCACTGGGTCAGGCAGCTACACAATCATGGGGAGGGTGCATCACTGAAGGTGTTGGTTATATAAGCTAATGGAGGGGGAAAGCGGACCAATTTGCTCAACCTACAGTGAGACTAATGGAACTATGCCTGAGAGCAGTTTTCCAAAGAAAAAACCAAAACAATTTATCTTAATAATTAATTAATCAATTAATCAATCAATTAATTAATTTTTCTAGTGACCAGGACCAGGATCTCCTGATGACTTTCTTGGTTTATCCTGTGTGTTAAAAAGCAAAAAATCCCTGCTGAATCCAAGAGCCATTTGGTCACAAGAAGCAGAGGCTGGTGAACACCAGTTTAAGTTGATGGAGTCTAAGCTCTCGAGAGATAGCTGAACCCATGAGAGTTTGGAACTGTAAGTTAGAAAGTCTTCTGGAATGGAGTCCTCTCACTTCTTTTTCTTGCCTATGTCTTTTTCTCCTTCTCTCCACAGCCTATTTCACTTTTTTCTTTTTTAGAACACCTGCCTCATCCTCTGCTTTTCAGTGTGGTCTGGTTCTCACTGCCTTTTCATCCATCCACATAACTCCATACTCCCAGTCATTTTTTTTTCTTTTTAATAATTATTTTATTGTGTCATTGTTTATTTTTGTTCAATATTAAGTTTCTCCTCTCAGCTGTAGTTCATACACTTCTCTTATCCTCAAAGCATCTGTGAACCATCACCAGAGTGCTCTTCTATCCCCTGTGTTCACTTCACCCACTCCCTTCCCTGCTGGAGGCTTCATTTCTGTGGTCAGCTAGCAGATTCTTATCTTTTATCCCTGATCCTTTGTTCAGTTTTCCTATATGGCCCCCATGAATGACACCATCTGATATTCCTTTTTCTCTATGACTTATTTCACTGAGCATCATCCCTTCCAGCTCCATCCATGTTGCTGCAAATGGTATGGGGCTTATCTTTTTGATGACTGAGTAGTATTCCATCATGTATATAAATACCACATCTTCTTGACTAATTAGTCTATTTTGGGGTATCTGGATTGTTTCCATATCTTGGCTATTGTAAATATTGCTGCAACAAACAAAGGACTGTAGGTTTACCTTCAGATACCTTCAGTTTTTATGTCTTTTGGAGTGGAATCACTGAATTCATTTTCAGTGGCCCAAGGAAACTCTACACAGTTTACCACATTGACTGGATCAGTTTTCATCCCCACAAACAGTGTAAGAGTTTCCTTTATCTTCACATTCTCACCAGCATTTGTTGTTGCCAGCTTTTTTAATGTGGGTCTTTCTCACCCATGTGAGGTGGCATCTCATTGTGGTTTTGATTTGCACTTCCCTAATGATAAGTGATGTTGAGCATTTTTTCATATACTTGTCAAACTCCCATTGTTGAGGGTCTGTAACTCTCCAGGTCTAGCAACTACCACTGATTACTTCAGCACTGTTATGTCAGTGCAATTCTTAAGAAAGACAATCCACACCTATATCACAGAAACATCTTCTAGGACACATTGATACAAGCAAAGAAAATGAAGAAAAACAAACTTTTGGACTGTATGAAGCTAAAAATGCTTCTGCACAGCAAAAGAAACAGTAACCAAAATAAAAAGACACCCAACTGAATGGGAAAATATTTCTGCACTCCACTCAACTGAAGAGGTCTCATATCAAAGATTCACATAGAAATCACAAAACTTAACAAAAGAAAAACAAAAATCCCAGTCAAAAAATGGATAGAAGAGCTTAAAAGACACTTCTCCAAAAGGAAATACAAATGGCCGATATGTATACGAAAAACCACAATGAGATACAACCTCACGGTGGCCCATATCAAAAAAAAAAAAAAAAAAAAAAAAAAAAAAAAGGTAACAAGTGGTGGTGTGGATGTGGAGAAAAAGTAACACCTTATACTATTGGTGGGAATGCAAAGTGGTTCAGCTACTGTGTGGAGGACCCTCAAACTGCTAAAAATGGAACTACCATTCAATCCAGCAATCCCACTTCTGGGAACCTACCCAAAGGGTACAAAAGCACTAATTCAAAAGAACACCTGTTCTTGAATGTTTATTGCAGCACTATATACAATAGCCAGGATATGGAAATGATCCAAATGCCCCCCAAAAGATGAATGGATCAGAAAATTGTGGTATATGCACACAAAGGAATATTATTAAGCAATCAAAATGACAAATTTCATGCATTTATGATAACAAGGATAGACCTAGAAGGAATACATGCTAGGGTATATAAGCCAGAAAGAAAAAGAGAAATACTGGATGATCTCACCTATATGTGGGATATAGGAAAAACAAGCAAAAGGACAAGTAAAATTTAAAACTGTCAGCAGAACTGAAGCATAGAGCAACAGAGGGGAGGGAGTAAAATCAGGGACGGGATGGGCACAAGAGATTAAGATGATGGTTTAAGGGTGACAAGGTGGTGGGAGAACCTCAGCTAGACAACAGTGTTAAATATATATATATATATATATATCTGCAGTCAAGTGAAAAAAAAAGAAAAGAGGGTCCAGTAGATGCAGCTGGGGCCTGGGGCCCAGTCTGTGCTCAGCCCCTCCTGATTGTACGGTGGTATCTGGGCCCTGGACACAGGCTTTTAGGTGGGATGGGGAGCAGCATTTCCCAGGAAGAGGGCGTATAGGTAACTTTCAGCTGGAATTGTGTGGCATGAGTGTGCATGCGTGCGTGCATGCGTGCGTGTGTATAAACAATGCAGGAGCCTATTCAGAGAAACCCCAGGTGCTTTCATTTCACTTAAGTTAGTTCCTGTCTGAAAGATAAAAGGTAAGTTAATTACAAAATAACACGGTCTTATTAATAATGCCGCAGCAGCCCAGCTTGGGTGAAACATGCCAGAGTTGATTGTGTGCGTCTGCCTGCGAGGATTGATGCTTTAGTGTCAGGAGTGACAAGAAGGAAAGCGATAGAGCCATTATTCCTCACTCACTGGAGCCCCATCAGAGAGGATAATTTAATTTCTTTCCTCCTTGTTTCCAGGGTTTCATCTGCTCCTAAAAATGCTAATTTTAAAGAGCACAGATTTGTAATTTTTGTTCCCCAGAGTTAAAAATACATTGCACATTTGCAGGCTTGCTGTGTCATGCGTATTTAAGGATGGCTTCAGGTTTGCCGCGGGGCCAATGAGCCAGCTCACAGCACCCAGGGTTCAGCATGTTCTGCTGGATGCATAAAAAACAAAACAAACAAACAAACAAGCAAACAACAACAACAAAAAAAACGGTGGAGGAAGAATGAAATTAAAAAGAAATTAAGACATGCGCTTTGTACAGGCACGTACATCATCTTCCTTCCACAGCAAGCACACGGGGTGGTTTTCCAGGCCCACACAGGCGCGCGGCACCTGTGTTCATTTAAATGATTACACATTCAACAAAATTTGAATGTGTGATGTGCAATCATTTGAATCGCTCATTATACATTAAAATAAACTGACACAAACACAATTTGCTCTCTGCTGCTTTTGAGAAACTAAGTAAATTAAATGAAAGAACAAAATGAAGGTGGGCCTGGGCGGAAGATCTGGCATACAATGGAGTGGGAAAATTGAGATTCTCTCTATGACCATGACCGAGGAATGGTCAGCACTGGCAGGCACTTAGGAAAGCCGCCAAGGGAGACAAGGGCCTGTCCTCAACCTGGACCTTCCCACTTGGGGATCCTGGATGCTTCCCACCCAGTTTTGGGTGAGAGCCCAGCGACTGCACAGCACAAAGAAAAACAGTGAAAAAGTAAGTGCAAGGTGGTGTGCTCAGGAGAAGCACAGGTGTTTCCTCCAGTTCTTTCACTGCAATGATCTGTCCTCACTGTCTCCAGTGTTCTGTATGGTTGGCACCCTCGATAACACACCTGGATGGGATGCTGAAGCCATCAGCCCCCTGAGAGTGGGCTTTTAACATTTATGATCTTGCCAAATCCAGATGCCCCTTTGTGGGGAGGTGAGTTTGGTCAGGTTTTTCCCTCCATTAGCCTGTGTCATCAATACCTGGGGTAATGCATCTTCCCCATGATTGTGCAGTCCAGTGGCCATGCACATGTGTGAGTGAGCATACCAGGACCTAGGAGAGAGAGAATAAAGGGGCACAGAGAGAACAAGGAAATATGAGCATGAGCACCAGCAAGAGCATGAGCATGAGAGAGTACAAGAGAACACCAGAGAAAGAGAGAGAGAGAAATAGAGAGAGAGAAATAGAGAGAGAACGAGAACCCAGAGAAGATTCCTGGGGTTGGGGGGTTCCCTTGCCTTCTATATCCCCCATTTCCTTTCCCCCCCCCACCTCCAACCCTGCCCTGTCCTGCCCTGCCTGGTGTGTTTGTGTAGCTGCTAAAACCAATAAAGATCCTGATGTTTGCCCCAACAATTGGCGATGAGGATAGTAGTTTCCTGAACTGTCAGAATTTGAAATGAGTGACCCTCTCCTCCAACATGGAATCACTTTGGCAGAGGAGGCTTTTGCAAGACATAGTTAAAAGGAAGGTCACTGAAGCTACCTTTTCTTGAGCCCACCTCTGACAACTGATTTAATTCTGGTCGGTGGCTGAGACAGTCCACATTCTTTTTTTTTTTTTAATGTGGGGGACTGACCTCTAGCTCTACCAGGAGCCAGGAGGTGATATTCTTCTCAGAAGCACTTTACGCAGTGGCAGCTGATCACCAATCTCTTAATATTTTCAATCTCTTCATTAAAAAATGTCATTTTGTTCCTAGATTTCTAAGATCTAGTCCTTTCGAAAGATCTTCTCTGAGGCTGTTTTTTTGGAGGACAGCACCTCTCTTTTCCACATCTGGATGAAGACACCCTGCAGCCCCCCAGCTGCTGCCACCTCTTGGTGCAGCTCTGGGTACCCGGGCACATGATGCAGGAGCAAGCCTGCCAGTCTCTATCAGACTAACCTCTGATGTCCCTTCCATCCACATGGTCTGGTACCCAGATATCTCCTCTGGAAGGACTATTTCTTGGACTTTCCCACCCTTTCCAGTGGTTTCTGTCTCTTCTTTGTGGAGATGCTGATACTCAGACCTCCTGGTATTTTCCAAACATATTCTGATATTTCCAAAATTCGAAGTAGAAACAGGTTGTTGCAACTGTGGGATGCGGCATCTCCAGATCCTGCTGGCACACCATATATAAATATATATATATATATATATATATTTTTTTTTTTTTTTCAGACTAGGTCTTGAAATTTTTGCCCATTGCCGGTGGTATCACAGACTCACACAATCCCCAGCCTCAGCTTGCCAGGTAGCTGAGATTACAGGCACTCACTACCACACCCAGCTATTTTTTGGGACTGTGTTGCCCCGGGCAGGACTTGAACCGCGATTCCCAGATCCTGCTACAACTCCATAAGCTGTCACTTACAGGCACGCGCCGCTGTGCCTGTCTGGTCTCCCATCTTGTCCTTCCTCTCCATACTGTTCTTTATAAATTCTGAGAGGAGTAAACAATCCCAGGCAATGATGACCGAAATGATGTGTTATTTGAAGACCTGCTTTCCTTACTTATCACTATAGAAAGTCAGCTTCTCAGAACCATTCAGTGACATCAAAGAAGCGCAGTCACTTCTTACTCAGATGTGTACTCAGATGTTTGTGAGCTTAGTCGCCTTGTAGTTGTCCAGGTGTCCAGGTATCCACCTCACCCATCCTGACTTTCAGCCTCATCTCTGAACTATGCTGTCACTTCCATCTGAACTTTGGACTCATGAAACAGAAATGCTCTGGGCATTCAAGAGATAGACCAGAGAGTTTCAACCATTTTTTCTTTTTCTTCTATCTCATGGGAGGTCACCTGTAATTAAGTGTATCTTCCTCCACTGTGTTTTGCCTATGGGGAATTAGGGGGGTGGAAGGTAGGATAAGAAAGATCACACCATTTCCATTCTGAATGTGACTTTTTTTGATTTGAGAATTGACCTGGCAGTCAATCCTTAACTAGTTTTCAGAGTCTCACCCAAAACTGTTTAAGTCAGGTTGCAGTTTACTGTTTTCTTGGGGGAACAAGACTATGAAATTCTCTACACCATCTTGCTGATGTCACTTGAGAAATAATTTCTTAAGCACACATGGAATATTTGTAAACATAGATTAAATATCAGTTCAAGATTCAGGTCTCAACAAATGTGAAAAATACATTTTACATAAAACTTTCCTTGCTATAATGCAATTAAAGAATTAAGGTCAGACTTGAAAACATAAAGGAACTGTTAACAACTTTTAAACAACTCAAAATACTTCACGTATAAAAAAATTAAACTACTTTTTAAAGGCTAGAGTGGCAACCTTTAAATAAAGTTAGGTAAAGTGGCAGATTAAAAGCAAAATAAAACAAATAAAAAATTAAATGCTTGGAATTTAACAAGAAAAAACCTGCACATAAAAAAAATTGTGGTTTGCAGCTACAATTGAATTTAGTGGGAAATTTATGATCTTAATGCCAATATTAGAAAATTAATGAGCCATGAAAACTATCTTCAGTATATAAAAACAATGTCTGCTACCAAATAGAAACACAAATATTTGTTGAGTGAATTATTGTATGACTCTAATTTAAGACATTGTCTATAAGAGAATGCAAAGTAAACCTGAAAAGAATATTGAAAGTAAATGATATTGTGTAGAAAATAAAGATTAAGTCTTAAAGGAAAAAAGGAAGGAAGGAAGTTGGTTATTTTGTAAGTTTGATTTCATGGACACACCTATGTCAAACGCATGGTCAAATCCTATCCTGCTTATTCTGGAAACTTATTGTTTCCAGAGAGGCTGAATGAAAAGGAGACCCTAAATTTACCTTTCTAAAGGTGTTTAAAGGCCCAAATTCAAATTCCTGTATGTCCAGACAGACTATCCCCTCCCCATTTTAAATCACTCCTACAGGCAAGGACTAGTAGGAGAACATATCTTGATAGCCTTGATTACTGCCACAAAGAGACTAGGTGGCAATCAGACATAAAAGCCACTTGGCAAATTAGTTTGGGGGTTTGTTTATTGACTGGAGATGGAAAATTTTGATACCCAGACTCACTTCACTGACCTTTTCCATGGACTTCTGTTTGTCCTATGACAAATTCATTGCTGTCAGCCCACCTCAGAAGGCAAGTGTAGCTCATACTGAGTCCCTTCAGTGGTGGCTAGTGGTTGGCCACCAGCGGAGAGCAGATAGCAGAGGCTGGAGAAGCAGCTGCTTCTGTAATGTCACAGAAGCTGTTCTTCCTCATAGAAACAATCAGGGCTTCTAACCACTCAGCTATTTTACCAAACAAACACCTCTAGTTGTACCCATTTTAATTTGGTATCTTGAATGATCAACTGTCTTTCCATTTTTATTTGATTCTACTTTCCTGGGTATTCCTTCTAAATCTCTTGGCAAAAAAAAATTGTTATCACAGAGGATAAAACTTTTGTTTATTCAACACGCATTTATTGAACATCTGTTCTTGACCAGATCTGCTATGATTATCAAACGTCTTTAATGGGATAGCTCTTATATATGGCTTGTAGGATATACATGGCATGTAATTAATATATAAATAAATTACACGGATCAGTGTAGGAAATATATAATATATAAAAATTGCATTGCTCAGTGTAGGATCAATGTAATTAATATATATATAAATTATATAATATAAATTATATATATAAATTATACTGATCCTACACTGATCCATAGCAATATAGTATATATATTGTATATAGTATAGCATATGCTATATATATGGCAATATAGTATATGTATACTATATATAATATGTATTGCTATATATAGTCATATAGCATATATATATATAGTATATATATATAGTATATATTGCTGTGGCCCTCTAAGTTGCACCAGAATTTATAGTTCTGACCATTTTGCATGATAGTTTATTAATATTTGCTGGTCAAATCTTCTCCCTGTGACTCTAAGAGTTCCTGAAGAACTCTTAAAACAGAACCTGAAGGTGGTAGGATACACAAAAAGGAATTGCAACCCAGGACGTCAGTTGGGAAATGGAGAAGACTGAGGACTCAGCTGGCACTGGATAGGGCTCAGGGTCTTCTGAGAAGAAACTACCACGTAGCCTCTATGCTGGTGTCCAAGCTCACAGAGTTCATTGCCATTAACCCAAGGGTGGATTTCACATGGATTGAGAGTGGTAGGGTGTGTTGGTCTGCCTGCTAATCTCACAGTAGAATTTCTCTAACTCAAATGTGAATGTTGTGGTTGGTTTCAGCTCATGCTTTATGTTATTATAAAGTAGCAGTTCTCATTTTTTTATATCATCCTTTTATAATTTTAAGACGTATTGAGAATCCTCAAGAACCTTTTATTTGTACCCTATCTATACTACTTGGTGGGTTAGAAACTAAAACTGAACCATTTTTTAAATTTACTTGGTAATTAATTTTAAAATAACAGAACCCTATTGCACATGAGACATAAACTGTTTTAGTGGAAAATAACTATTTTTCAAAATAATGTGAGAAGAGTACATTGCTTTATACTTTAAATGTTTGCCTTAATAGAAAACAGCTGGGTGCTCATAACTGCCTCTGTTTTCAATCTGTGGCCACATCCCACGTTATGTTGTCTCTGGAAATTTTACATCACACTTGTGAGAGAAAGAAAGTGGAAGAGGCAAATCATGTTTTTGTATTGTTGTTAAAATAGTTTTGCCTTTATTGCTCTCCTGAAAAGATCTCAGACCCTTCCTTCTAAGGGGATCTAGACTCCACTTCAAGAACCACTGTTCTAGTCTCATGGCTAATATTTTCAACCTATGTCAATATTTGTCAGACTTTACCACCCAAGTTCCAAATGAAGAGTGGGAGCAAAGGACTAACCCAGGGGTGGAGATGTGGCTGCTTCCCAAAAGCATGCAGTTTTGAGGAAGAGAGTTTATATTCAAAATTGATTCCCTTTTTGCATTCAGTTTGACAATACATATATATTTGTTTTAATATGGTCATATTGAAGCCATGACCCCAACATGGGCAGTGTATTTATTCATAAAATTTGGGCATTCCCATTAACTGTGTCTGAAAAACACAGAGGCCTCAATAAGATAAAGGTAATTTTACTTTGTTGCAAATCCCAGGTGTGGAAGAGAAAATGTATCACAAGAGGGAGTGTAGAGGGAAACTGGAGCCTTTGGCTTTTAGGAGAAAAAAAAAGAGAGATGAAAAGGAAAGGAACAGAGACTGGAGGAGAGAGACTTTTGGGGAGGAGAGACATGAGAATGGCAGGCCAGTAAAGAGTAGCCCGAGTGTCCAGGCTGGGCAGAAGCTCCCTGGAAGAATGAGCTGGTGGTGGCAAGGAGCCATTGTGGCCGGTGGAAGAGTGGCGGGTGTAGAGAGTGTGACACAGTAGCAAGGTGGAATGGAAAGCTGGTACCTGGAGATAGCCAGGATTTGGAAAGCTGATTTTTGCATCATCATTTCTTGAATAAGTTTGAAGAGCCTTGGAGAGTGGAGCAGCTTGGAATGCTGGAGAGAGAAGTGGAAAAGATGCTGGAGAAAGAGTGCCTGCCTCAGGTTTGGAGGGGCACATCGTGGACATGTGTCTTTGGGACCTTTGGGACTAAAATGGTGATTGGGGTAAGGTAACAGGCCACTTTTGGCTTTAAGGAGTTTTTGTTTTCCCTGTTAATTTTCCTTGTAAATAAAACCCTGTTGTTAAATTGCATTTGACTGGCAACTGCTCTGCAGGGTGGTACGAACCTGAGGTAGCAGAAGTCACATTTGAAAAGTGCTGCTTTTTTTCTGTGGCTTGCTGTTTGGTTGGTCTGGCCCTTTGCACCCAATTTCAATTTCTCCTTTAATCACTGAAATACTGACTTTCAAGAAGATGCTTTATTTTACTCCTGTGGTTTCTTGTACTCCCTGACACACTGAATCCAGTGTGAGAAATTGGGACTTCTAAATGACACTGACTTGTGATTTCACCCTATGTGATGGACTAGGAAGCCAGAGATGAAGGCAATTAAATAACTTTGTGTCAATAAAGATCAACCAAGTGAGAACACGCAAATATTTTTTCAGAACTTGCCAGGGAATCAGTCACCAACACTTGTGTTTTAGTTGAGTTTCAAAGGTTGAAAGAGTTGAAAAGTTGCACAGTGAAAAAAGGGGAAGGTTTTAGGTATATCCTCATAGGAGGTGGTTAGCCTGGAGAAGCTGGGAGAGAACAAAGTAGAAGCTGGCATCCTATGTAGTGTGTTATAGTTGTATGTTTGATTTTTTTTTTTTATTTTTGGTTGCTCTTACATTGAAAAAAGGACAAACTACTAGGGAAGTTGCATTCATTAAACCCTGGCCATTTGGGGGTTGATTGTTACCAGAGGTAGCAACATGGCTTCCTACATGTCTGACTGGTCTGATGATCGTAGATGAGGTGTTGACTTTTGTGAAAATTAAATGAGGGGAAAAAATCATTAAAATTGTAAGCAATTTTAATTGCTGTAGAGGGCGCTTTCAGGCATTATCACCCACCATTATCTATATGCTCTGGTTTTCATTACAGAACACAAAAGAGGCAGACTACCATTATATTTCTAAATAAGGAAGTCATCTGTGGCTTCCTGGAAGTATGATCCCACCCAGCAACAGACCACCAATGAAAAGTGCCACAGCTCAGCCAATCAGGAGACATCATCACCCTGCATTATCATTCTCCAACTCTCCTTTAGAACAGCATCTCTTCCCCTCCCTTTTTTTCCCTCTTATGTAGGCAAACTTTTGTGATTTTTTTTGGGGGGGAATTACATTTACCTATTATGTGTGGCATGCATTTCCAGAATTGCAATTCTTTTGACTTTTCACAAATTAACTCCTTCAGTCAGTCAATTAGCTATTTTGATTTAACCAACAGTTATCTGAATAATTTGATGCACGTTTAAGGTAAAAGTCATATTTTTTATATATTCACACCATTGTTTATTGGTACATTCAGTCTCCCCATCTTGTTAAAAGTTATGGAGTTTTCCCTCAGCAGATCCAGGACTCAACCCAAGATCCTCTATTTCTAAGCCTTATTTATTTTCCTATGCCCCAAAAGGATGCCTGGGAACCAGGTGAAATAATCATCAACAATTTCCTCCATTGAAACATTGACCTTCTTGGAGGAACAATCTACCTTCTCATATTTTTACAGATTCCACTCCCTTATCCACACTAAAGACATTTTAGGTGACAAGAATTACAACTCCCAGCATGCCATGAGCTTAACTTCCTGAGTGAGGGGCTGCTGGGAACTAGAGATAAATTTGAATTGTCATCTCTAACTTATATAACTGAACATATGCATGCTCTTACTCTTCTTGCTCCATTCTTCTTTCTCCTCTCCTCCCCCCATCAACTTGTACTCTGGTACTGTTAGGAATAGACACATGACGTAAAAACTTTTAGAGACACCTGGGAGAGATGTTTGGGAGAGAATGTGGGTGAGAGAAAGGTAGTGAGGCTAATTTTGGTCCTGAGAAAAGAGAACATTAGCCATAATATTGACTGCATGGTAGATTATGTGGTATATTTTAAGTCTCTTCTCTCTCCCAGAGAAATTGGCACCTGCCTTACTCCTTTTCTGTGGTTTCCTGCTGAAGGTACCTTAGACAATGTGTCAAGATTTCAGGCCTCAGAGGCCCTTGCTTTGGTCTAAGGTCATTTGGCTGGGTATTCACTCAGAAGGAGATGGGTAATTTTTGGAATCTTATTGGGAAACTAGAATTTGAAATTCTTCTTTCTCTCTCTGTACACTGGTTCTACTGAAAATTTTACACTAAGTCTGCCTCCTTTGCTTTTGTGCATGCAGATGGCTGGACCTCCTTTTTACCACCATCTTTAATGATTTGGGGTCCCTGGCTACCCCTTTGTTACATGCTAACACCCTCATTTTTTTCAGTGAATTTCTGTTCTATCCTAAATGTACTTGTTTATTCTAATTAAAACATGATCGTGAGGCCATGTATATTCTTGAATAGTTAGATAAGTACATTCAAATCCTTACTTTGTATCCAGGAAAGTTTCTGTCCTTTTCTCTCATTCTTACAATATATAGGAGAAGTAGGGAAGAAGGAGAGTCTATTTACCCCAGGCTCTGATGAACAGAAGGAAAAGGTTTAGATTAATGTAGATGGTGTGGCACATCCAGGTAGTTCCTAAGGAAATGATGGTCTAAAGGAAAGAGATGAGATGGTCATCCCAGTCACATCCATGCCCTGCACCAATAAGTGGCTTCTGAGTGGGTTGATGGGTGTTGTTTTTCTGACCACAAATTGCGGCAGCTGGTTTGGGGTGACTAACTGCAAAGACTTGAAGTCCTAAGGCAACAAGAATGCTCTGAGGAGACCCACATAGACCTATTTCTTGTCTGATATGGAGTGCCCTTGCCAAGTGATAGGAGGAATCACACTGTTTGAGTAGACTATATGGCATAGAAGAGTATTTTATGGGAAAATATAGCAAAAATAAACCCTTAGTCTCTGAAAACTGGTGACCACCAGTGGGATGGGAGGTTAGGAGGAGTGTGTGAGGAGGGGAGGTAACGGTGTGCTGGCAATGGAGTTTTGGTAGCAGGCAAATGAAATGTGCACGTGCAGAGGTGAGAAGCTATGCTCCCAAACTTCTGTATTTTTATAAACAAATGCAAACTAACAGAATCTTGAAGAAAGAAAGAATATTATCTGGGAGATATTTTGTTGTAAGTTTTCAGTGCAATCTGCCAGATTAAAACAAGGGAGGGTAAAGGAAGTTAAAGAATCCCAAGAACACAGGAAGATGCCTTGTTTTCAACAAAAGGTGAGAGCATGGTTATGATCCTTTCCTCTGGACTCAGTGAGGGCTCTGGCTTCTATTTACCCCATGGCCCCAATAAAAAAGGAAAATGAGACAATTTCCCAGGAGGGAGCTTCTTTTTACCTCTGTTGATTTTATATATTTTTGGATGCAAAAAGAAATGGAATATGTTTTCTTAGCTATCCCCAGTGACTTTCTGAGAGCAGGAATAAGGAATGCTGAGTCTTTCCCTGTTGCATATCCTGGGAGATTTTTCCTTTGTGTGTTTGTCTGTGTTTCCCTGGATTCTCTAGACTGCTTTCCTCCTTCCTTTCCTATCTTGTCTTAGAAAAACAGGTTGCTCTACAATTTTGATTTTTGAAGATAGATTCAAGAGATTGTCTCAAAGAACCCCCAATACTTGTGGGTAAAATTTGACTTGATTTAAAAACAATGTAGAGGAGAAAAGATTCAGTAGTGAAGGCTGAAATTTTTGGTGTTTTTAGCCAGGTTGCTTGTTCTGAACTAGGGGCAATGTAACAGGTTTCCTTATCTGTCATGGGGTCTCATTATTCTGACTCAAAAGTATTTCTGAGAAGGATTTTGAGAAGAAAATAATGCCTGAAGGGTACCCTGGAAGTCCCCAAACTTGCATACTCTAGTGGGGTTCTGAAGTGAGGTTGCTGGGACCCCAAAGCTTGCTTAGGTCTCAGTTGTCTTTTGATGGGAACCATAGGGAAGGGGAGAAGGAGACCAGGCAAGTCTGAGATGAAAGGAGCGAAAGTAAAGCACAAATCAAGATAAAGGCTGCCATTATCAGCCTTCCCTGGTGTGTCTCACCCATGTGTCTGTCTGATGTCTCTGTATCTCTCAACTCCATAAGTACTCCAAGTTCCTGGTGTAAATCCAAAGCTGAGAAGCAAACATGTCCTTTTCCACGTGTTTCTCTATGTCTCTCCGAGTCTCCCCCTCCTTTTCCCTTCTGCTTCAAGCTTCCCCATACTATTTTAGTGGTGATGCTATTACAGAACCATACATGTGCTTATTTGTGTAACAAAATAATAGGAGGAATTATTGTTACAAAGTTCTATTGTGAAATGGTTCTCTAATCTCAAGAACTAGGTATAAGCAGGGTGAAATGCTTGGAGGACTGAATGAGAAATGAAGGGTGGAGCCAGGAAAGTTTTGGGATTCCTTCCAATAGGTTAAATGAAAAAAAAAAATCAAATTGAGACAGTGGAAAAGCGTGCTCAAACAGTGCTAAGGAAAAGCAACCAGGGTGTGAAACAGAGCGCTGACTGTCTGTGGGTGCTCACCCCCACACACAATGGGAAGATCACTCAGGCTCAAGGTCCAGCAACAACAGGGTTTAACAAAGTAGAGATCAGGGAAAGTTTCTGAGGTCACTGGTTGTCTCACTCCAGACAGTGTCCATAGTGCCCAAATGTCCCAAATGAAGGCCACTTTTGGGAATTGTGGTGATACTGCAGTAGCCACAGCAGCTGTCTGAAGGCAGGGCCAGATGCCACACAGCACCAGGAGGTGGTGCCAAGACCCAGAGTCTGTGGACCGCTCCTTGAGAGTAGTTGTCACATACCAACAGGAAGCAGCTCTTAGGGACACCAGAGTGAGACTGATGGTGTTCCTTGTAGGTGATACCAGAGGCAGGGCTGGAGGTAGGTGCTGTGACTGTGAAGGTTTCAAAAGTCTACGCAGTCTGGATGTATGAAGGTTGTGTAGAAATCTTTGGAGGTCCATTGAAACCCCCAGAGGTTGACTGCTCAAAGCTTGTCTCTGGAGACAGGGAGCAGTATCCTCTTTTTTTGAACGTGGTCCAAAGAGTGCTTCCTCTTGGAAAGCTGGCTGCAGACTGATCAAAATGGTTCTTGCTCTGCCTTATATTCACTTCAGGGTCCCCACCCTCCAAGCCTGATTGGACTATTTTCGATCCAAGCATCTGATTGAACGATTGAGCTCCAATCAGCAACTTTTCTACTTGTGAGCCAAATTATTAGCTCAAGGTTAAGTGAGAGCTAGAGAGCTCCAACCTGATTGGTGCATTTAGGACCCTGGAGCTAGAAATAGAAAGGGAAGCCCAGCTTCTGCCCTGACAGGCAAGCACTCAGGTCAGGGCAGGTTCAGAGGCTTGCACGGCCATAGCAGGAGCTGGCTCACTGGGCCTGGGGAGGAAGAACATCAGCTCAACCCCCAACAAAGCTGCCTTGCCCTGTGGTCTCTGGGCACCACAGGGATCCAGTTACAAAACCATTCCTGCATTGCAAAGATCCCATGTGACTAATAACTTTAGGAAATGAGACACGGGTTTTAAAGAAGTATCTACCTTGGTTTCTGTTAGGAAATGGAAATGATATTTTTTTAAAGAGTATTTGCAAAATCTTCATTTCCTAAACAAAGGAAGCCTTGCTCTGAAGAGAATGAAATTGTCAAGGTCAAAGTGCTTGTCTCGGGATTCTTTTTCCTCCAGTGTATGCCCAAGTGCCCCATGGAATCTGAAGGACCACCTCCTCGCCTCAAGAGTGTTGCAGAGCAAGTGTTCCTCTGTGAGAGCTGTTACAAGCTGAGTGAATCTCAAGGCACCTAGGCTTGTAGGAGAGTGTTTAGACAGACAGGAAATGAGTCTTCGCCCAGCAATGAGGAGAGTCTAGCTTCCGGTTTTCCCCACTGAAGTGTCTCCTAGGTTCTCCATTTCCCTATTGAAGGTAAAAACTCCTGTGTTAGGTTCACAGATTCATTCCTAGATTTCAAAAAACAATTCCAAAAATATTTGAAAGCCATAATTACCAAACCATTCCCTTAGGGCCTCAAGAGACTTGAGTGAGAGTACACCCGAGTAAAACTTTTTTAGGTTTGGGCCGGGCATGGTGGCTCGTGCCTGTAAGCTTCAGCCTATGAAGCGGCCGGGGCCAGGGATTGTGGTTCGAGTCCCGCCTGGGGCCCATAGCGAGACCTAGTTCCAAAAAAACATCTGGATGTGGTGGCGTGCGCCTGTAATCCCAGCTGCCTGGGAAGCTGAGGCTGGGGACTGCTTCAGTCTGTGGTACACAGGGCAACGAGAGACTGCGGTCCCACAGGCAAAAATTGCAAGACCTAGTCTCAAAAAAACAACCAAAACAACCAAAAAGACTTTCTTAGGTTTGGCCTACACACCCAACTGTGCATTGAACAACGTGAAATAACTGAAGACAACACCAACACCGACAAGGTAAAGTGGCTCATGATGAAAGTGTTGTCGCAAAGTGCTTGGCTGCTCTCCCTGTGCGTTGGCCAGACTCAAAGTTAGAGAAGTGGGAAAGCTTTTAGTGGGTTTCAGGGGTGCCCTGATAGGAGGCCATTGGCCTGGAGGGTGGCTATTTAGAAACAGGCATCCTTCTGATAAGGGATGGAGTTCAGTGGGTGGGTCTTAGAGTGGGTCTCCAGAGTATTCTCTCAGTGGCATGTCATAAGTGTGCCAAGGAAGTGAAGACATTTGCACACACACACAGCACATGACGATTACATTCAGAAAGTCAGTTTGTTAGAAAACAAAGGAAAGAAGATGCATGCAGAGTTAGGAGCAACAGAAGAGCTGCGTTGGGAAGGAACGGTTTTGTCAGACAAGCCTGCAGAGGTGCAGGTAGCAGTCTTGGGATAAGTGCACTGGCCAGGGCACTTACGGTGATATAGGGCCTTTTTAGGTGAGGGGTTTATCCTTTGTGAAATTTTTATCTATTGTTACATTAGTTACTTCTCAGGTGTGTCTGGGTTACTTTGTAAGGACTGGTGATTCTCCATATCAGTCCTTCACCTCCACATCCCACTTTTGGTGTGTGCCTCTGGATATTTTCTGTAGTGGTCCTTTGTAAAGCTGATGATGCCCATATCCTCACCTCCAGCTCCTAAGAAATTTTCATTCCTATAGCTGGTTTGATGAGAATGTTCATCATTTCTACCTCCACCTCCAGTTTCTGGTCTCATGATGCCTCTATTTCAAATGTTCCGCTCTCAACCTCCACCACTACATGATGGGTTAAGGGCACAGAGGTGGCTCTTCCTAGCTGACCCCAAGTTGGTAGTAAGGCTGCCACTAGGGAAGCTATCAGTAACTAGTTATATCTTTGCCATCTGAGTCTGATGGTCACAGGGTTCATTGTTTGGCTTCCTGAGCTGTTACAGGGTAGGGTGAAGGGCACACTGAGACCCCCAAATCTGCCTACTCTAAGTGGATTTTGCCTTATTTGCGTCAAGATATTCTAATGCCTAACACCTTCAACAGAAAGAACTTTAATACAATCAGTGTGCAATAGAGGGAAGAGAAAGAATACAGTTTCCCTACTGAAAATGGAACTACCATTCAATCCAGCAATCCCACTTCTGGGAATCTACCCAAAGGATACAAAAATGCTAATTCAAAAGGACACCTAAACTTGGATGTTTATTGCAGCACTATTTAAAATAGCCAGGATATAGAAACAACCCAAATGCCCCAAAACAGACAAATGAACCAGGAAAATGGTGGTATATTTACAAAATAGAATATTATTCAGCAATCAGAAAGACAAATTTGATGCATTTGTGATAACATGGATGGACCTAAAAGGAATCATGCTAGTGGAAATAAGGCAGAAAGGAAAAGAGAAATACTGGATGATCTCATCTATATGCAGGATATAAGGAAAACAAACAAACAAAAGAACAAATAAAACCCAATACTAACAAACTGTCAGGAGACCTGAAGCATAGAGCAAAAGGGGGTGAGGGGGAATAAGATCAGGGGAGGAATGGGTACAAGAGATTAAGATGACAGTTCATGGGTGACAAGGCTGTAGGAGAACCTCGGGGTAGACAATGATGTCAAAAAAATACACACACATATATGAGCAATCAATTAAAAAAAGAATAAGTTTTAATTACTAAAAAATATATATATATATATATATATATATATATATATATATATATATATATATATATATATATATATATAGTTTCCAAATGAAGCATCCAAAGTTACCCATATCCTCCAGGATAAATGCCCAGTTGAGTAGAGTTGGCCCAAAGTGGAACCACTGAGGCCCAAAAGCTTGTCATAAGGATAAGGCACCTTGTGGTGGGGACCTGATATCGGGTGACAAAACAAACAAAATGGGGTGCTTAACAATACTTACAAAGGGGAGCACCTGGCCTTTTAAAGCCAGCCACACACCAGGTTCTTCCCAGCCTGCACATGCAGTAGCAAGACCACATAAACCTTAAGAGGGAGGCAAAAACATTTACTAATTAAAAGGGCAAATCAAACAAAAGTCACTGGAGGGTGTACAAGGAACCCCTTTGATAACTTTAGCACACATTCCAGTCTAGTTCAAAGAGCACATGCTGCAGCAGCCATGTGCATTCACAAAATGGCAGCTGCTCCACCTTTAAGCCAGATGAAGGAACCGAGATGAAACCACCACTCCTTCAAAGACACAGTTTCACTCACTCCAATCCAGAAGAAGCCAAGATGGTGCCATTCCTCCTTCTTCCAAAGTGGGAGATTCAAATCCAATGAGAAAACCAGGATGGTGTTGTCAATTTTTCTCCAAAAGGCATAGCTTACAGCATTCTTTTGACTCCAACTATAAAGTGACCCAGAATCAGTATAACTCACTCAATACAACAGCAGCAACCACTTCATATGTCTCATGATGAAAACAGCATCACAGCAAGCCTCTTCAGGTCTCCAGACAATTTCCAAGCTTTGCAATTTCAAAGTTAAACCACGTTCTCAAGCACTAAATTTCCAAGTTAGCCTATATAAGTTACAAATGCTTCCCCAGGTTCCAAGCAGCCCAAGCTCTAGGACCTGGACCCTGCCTGTTCCCACACCAGGAAGCTAGCTTCCCTGCTTTTCTGTTCTCTGTTCTGTCTCTTCTCGCTCCCCCAAGTGTTTTGTCTCAGTCCCCTCCCTAATCTCCTAAACCTCTTATCTCTAGAGAAGACTTAACTTTCCTTCTCCAAGTCTCCACCCACCAGGACACAATGGCTGCCATTCTAATGCAGATGCTGGGGGGCCACAGTCCCCTAATTTAACCACAGCCCCCCCCCCAACAGACCCACAGAAGAGGGGAAGAAGGGGCCAGGCAGGTCTGGAAAGAAAAGAACAAAAATGAAATACAAGGCTGCCATTGTCAGCTTCCTTGGGTCTCTCATCCACCTCTCTCTTTCAAGTGTCTCCTTCCATGTCCCTCAGGTCAGTCCTGGTATATGTCCAAGGCTGAAAAGCAAATATAGCTTCTTCAAATATCTCTTTGCTCCATTTGCCTCTCCTTGATATTCCTGCCTCCTCTCCACCCTCTTCTTTTCCCTGCTCAGCTTTATCCTTGCCTTGGTGGGGCAGGGAACCTGGAACCCCCTTCCCCTGAGGATATTTAGAGGTTACATATTTAGAGGTAAAGCAATGTGGCTTCCCGCCAGTCTTGGCTGTCTTCTTGGTTTGATTATTGTCATTTTGGTTGACTTCCTGGGCTGGTGGTTGTATTTGTGACTGAGTTCTGTTCTGGTACTTACCACTCCTAGGTTCAGCCTCAGGACTCAATTGTGGCAAGGAGGACATGGCCTCTCGGGCTTTGAGAAGGGTGCCCCAAGGCACAACTTGGCAGTGAGTTTCTCGAATTATGGCCTCTTGGTCACAGTTGATTGGAAAACTAAAGTATTTACAATGGAAATGGAATAGACTTAATACTTGCTATTTCAGATAATTTAAAGCATTTCATCCAGTTTGCAAGCAGAACCCGATCTTTAAATATAATTGGTAAGTGCTGTAGACTTCATGTATTTATGACAAAAATTAGAATTTGGACTGAGCTAAGACGTTTAAGAAGTAGTTTTTCCGACCTGCCACTTTAATATACTGACGATAACTTTTAAAAATCAAAGCAAATTCTCAAGTCTTTTTTAGACTTGAGACTGAAACGACTCCCTTGATGTCTACACTCACAATTCCTGGGACCTCTGGGAAGTAGACTGGTCTGGCTGAGAAGTTAAGTTTCCCTGCACAGTCTTTTTATATAGCTTGGGAATTTTTAATATGTTGGAGTTCTTTTATAATCATTTTAAAAAACAACTCAAAATTTCTGTGCAGTGAACTCACATTGGCAGTGGGTCAGTGTAAGAAAATATCTGGCCAAATATTTGGTGGGGTGAGGTAGACAGCCATTGTTTAATATCCCATTGCAACAGGTGATCCCCAGGGAAGGGGGAGGTTCCAAGTTCTCAACCACCCAAGGGAGATTGGAGCTGAGCAGGGAGGAGGAAAAGCTGGAGAGAAGACTGGAAGAAGGAAGAATGAAGGAAAGAAAGGAGACCTGGAGGAGACACATGCGGAGCAGTTATGTGAAGAAGCTGCACTTGCTTCTTGACCTTGAACTGGTGCCAGGAATTTGGGGTACATGGAAGGAGACACTTGCGATTGTGTGACAGACTTGTGTGGAGGTTGATGGTGGCAGCAAAAATCTCTTTTGCTTTTGTTCTTTTCCTTCTAGACCTGCCTGGTCCCTTCTCTTTTCTGATGGTCCCCACCAGAACGTGCTTTAGATTTGGGTCAAGCTTTTGGGCCTCAGTGGCTCTGGTTTGGGCCAACCCTGTTGGGCTGGTCATATAACCCTGAGGGGATGGGTCACTTTGAAAACTTCCTTCAGAAATTACATTCTTTCTCTCCTATTGCACACTATTAAAGTTCTTTCTATTAAAGGTCTTAAAATCTAGAGTATGTTTTGTCTTGATGTAGTGGATCGCAGAACCCCCTTTACAGCAGGTGGGCTTGGGGGCCCTGGGCTGCCCCTCACTCTTCCCTGTAACACCATCATTCCTCCAAATATCAAAGGGGCACGTTGCTTGTGAGCTTCTAGTTCATTTGTTTGGGTCCCAAGGACAGCAAGGATCAGAACTTTGTATCAGTATAGTTATGGACTATATTTGAGGTCTAATGAGATTTCAGCTGGTAAAAATAAATTCAAGGATGGAATAAGTTAAATCTAGATTATATGTTGTCCAGGAAAAAGTTTAATTTAAAAATGAGATGATCCTTTAGATTCTTTCATTCATTTCCTTTCTGAACCCAGGATCATAGCAGGCCCAAACAGCCTTTGAAACTCAAGGCGATTTCAGCTCTGGTGACACGGCCCTATAACAGCATGTACAGCAATTTGTGTGATGAGAGCAGAGCACCCCTTTCTGAGCTGAGATGGCTTGGCACGAGACATCTGATGTGGACACTTCCCACCTGCTGTCCAGCCGGGTACAGTGTGCAGGCTCCAACCCCAACCACCTCCAGAGCAGTCCAGCTGAAACCTGCCTCTGCCTCTACCCAGGAAAAGCATGTTCCAAAATAAGTGTAGGTTTGCAAATATACTTTTCAATCTTATCTATGTAAAAGTTACTGGAGAGAGACCTGGTAGGTAAATAGCAGAATTAGATTTGCTTTCTTTCTTTCAAATACCAAGTTTATCAAACACAGAATAGACCATCAGATTGTTTTAAAAAAGGAATTTATTAAAATGCTCATAATTACAAAAGAATATTAAAATGCATGGAAATTCACAATTACAAACTTTACATCTTATGCCACAGTTGTAGGAAAAGCATCAGGAATACTCAATCCTACTTTAGTGAAGCTGCTCATGGAGTTTAACTTTTCAAATATCTTAACATATGAACATGAGAAAATGGTACAAGAA
This sequence comes from Uropsilus gracilis, assembly GCA_004024945.1. NCBI lineage: Eukaryota > Metazoa > Chordata > Mammalia > Eulipotyphla > Talpidae > Uropsilus > Uropsilus gracilis. The sequence goes on from PVHY01008251.1 coordinate 56,312, forward strand.
ACGCTTCAGCACAGAGCATGTTCACTTGCTCCACACCCGCCCCGTGAATTAGTATTTCTGAAATTCAAGATACAGGTGCAATTGAAACGGTAGACTGGTGAGTGGATAAGATGGCCTTGTTTCGTTTTCCAAAAATGATGGCTTTTTAGTAATATACCTTAAATAGCTGAGGGCTATATAAAGAAAAAAAAACCCTGAGAATTTTGGTCTGGTGATTCATTGAAATTCACAGGCACTGCAAAAGGATATAAAAATGACATTTCTCTAGTGGTTAACAATTGTCAGGCCTGAAGGCCAGACTCCCTCTTCACAGGTCCACAACCATGCCATCCTCACAAACTTGGGCACTTTGGGGACCCAGTCTCAGTCAGGGTGCCTGCAGACATGGCTGCATTCCCCTCTGCCAACAAACATGAACTGCAACAACTGGCATGAACATTGCTGGTGTCATGGGTGCCCTTGGTCCCCACTGTGACCCACGGGGAGCACAAGCAGTGCCATTCATTACATTTGCTGCCTTTAAAAACAGACAGGCATTTTCCCCCTCCTGTCCACAGAGGCACATTTTAAGTTATGAAGATGATTTATGACAGATGATCTATGAAAACATAGGGCACGATTCTTTTCAGTTGTACATACAAGGAGATAAGGCAGAAACATTTCCTTTTCTGTTTCTGTGAAGGTGAGTCATTGCCCACCCTGACACTAGGAGATAGTCACACGCTTCAGGAAAGAGCAGAGGTAATGGAGAGATGGCCCCACTTTTGGTAGCAGCAGGGAAAGCACAGAGGAGACCCCACTGGGCTAGGGGGCAGGAAGGGCTTGCCACCAGGAGAACATTCACTTCTTCCTTGCAGTGAGGCCAGGGAGCGTGCGAGGTCTGCAAGTGCTCGTTGGGGAGGATCAACCAACCACCCAAACGCGAGTTAATGAAACACAGCCCCTGATTGGCTGGGGCAATTCGGAAGTCCAGAATACTGCCTGGATGAACCTACCCAAACACTTTTTAACCTTCATTAATTTTTTTCCGCACTCAGGGAGGGCATTTTATACCTGGAGCCCAGCTTCTGTTCTGCAAGTCTCTGAGTCTGCTCCCTGTCACACCGAGGTGCTCCATGGCTGTGAGCTCCCGAGAGAGGCTTGGCTTCTGTGGCACTTGAGCATTTAGCAGCATCCAGTAGGTGGCGATCCACCTGGCAGGAACCCAGTGCGGGACACCTCTGCCTGTACCCAGCACCGCCTTGTTACCGTCAAGGGAGAATGGTGTAGGCCCCATGTCTTCTCCAGGGTCCACCTGGCGCCTCAAAGGCAGTGAGGTGCAGAAGTGACTGCTACACTGAGCAAATGGAGGGCAGGAACTATGTGGGGGCAGGGTTTTAGCAGGAGTAACCTGCAGCTGAAGGTGGATGGATGAGTAAACGCTTCTCTTTTCTTACCCTCAATCACCTGATTGGTCTTAGCAGAGAACGGATACTCAAATCAAACCAGGAGCCTCTTTTCTTGACTGGGGATGATCGAGGTACACTGTCTTCCCCACCCCCTTCTTCTCACTGCCCCCCACCCCCAGTACAAATATGTAATTACATGTGCAATGGGGGCTGCAAGGGGCCACCTGTATAATGGTAAATGCTTTGGCATGCAGCGGATCCCTGCTGGAAGGTGCACCACTGTCAGGGATCACAGCAGCTTGGAGTTGTGTGCCCGCTGTCCTGGGAACCATGCACAACATCGTTGTGTCACTGTGGCTGCATGTTGAGCCATCCTGGTGGTGCTGTGACCCATGATGCTCGAATTCTTGTACCCAGTGAGTGAAGGCAACTGGTGGAAAACTGATGGGTTTTTCTTTTCCAGATTATTCGGTTGATAAAAATGCAATTTTAATCACCCGATTTCATTTTTTCCCCCTAACATATTTTTAGAAGAGGTATGTTAATTATCCTGATCAATATGAGTTACAATTCTATTTGAATCTGTAACTTTCCCCATTTTTTGTCATTGCTATTCCCTTGAGATTTGCAAAGCCATCAACACTGATTAGGCACAGAACATTCTAAAGAGATCCTGGAAGATAAAAGGTGTCACTGTGGATTAGCCCAAGTATGCTTCCGAATCTCAGTGTGTGTCTTTATTCCAGTCTGTTAAGAGTATTTCTTGGAGGTGGAAAGACAGGTGAAAGTGGTGACTCAAACTATTTCCTCTTATTAACTGAGGCTTCCTTTTTCTGTAGAGATGTGATAATACATTGAAATACTGGAGATATTTGTGTCAATCTGCTATTGGGTGTAGCATTCAAAATGAATTCTGAGTTAGTTATATTTAATCACAAAAATGCTAGCAAGGTGTAAGCTTGTCTAGTTTTCGATGATGGTGCTGGAAAGAAAAGAGAACTCTTGAACAGGTCTGGTAAAGTGAGGAAATAAAAATAAAGGAGATCATGGGCTCAGGAACAGAAAAGGAATGACAGTAATGAAGTGGGGAAAATGTTCTGTTTAAAGAGGTGGATTTTAAGCTCACAAAGAGACGTCTCTGTGTTACTGAAATTCCAATATATCAAAAAAACATAATATTGCATGTTTCCCAGGTGATTAGTTTTATGCTCTTCTTGATCTAAATTTTGCATTTTCTAGTTCCTGCATTACTAACTGAAACTGAAAAAAAAAACTGAAAAAAAAATAATCTGCATGAAAGTGATTTCTTTGCAAAAAGGACTGAACTTACCCAATCTCATTAGTGATTCAGAATCTATTTGACTGAGCCAAAGTCCTTAAAGTGCATCTTAGAACTTTATAAAGCTCTCATTCTACTTTCGGCCGTAAATTGTTATCTACGACATCTCCCATTTTCTCAATGAAGACCCCCATATTTTTTGTCATTTCTGTGATGTGTTTTTCATGAAGAAACTTTTGTGTTAAGTACTTTTCTCTCTTGATCTTGCTCTTGACGCTTTTCGATACGTCTGGAATCGCGTAGGAAATGAAAAATTTCACAGAGTAGATGAGATGCTGTGAAGAGAAGAAAAAAAGTGTTGATCACCAAAAGATGGAGGGGAACGGAAGTTCTTTCAGCTGCCTGTGCTGGTCCCCATGGCTCAGATCTAGACCAGGTGGTGGGTCTTTTATGCCCATTCAATCTCTGCTGTCAGCCCACAGCTCTGCCAACAAGCTACATCCTGTTACTTAGCAAATTTCAAGAATTCCATTTGATATGGGGAAAAGAATGTATCTGACAGCAATGTTAGTTTTAAAGACTAAAGACAAAGCACTCGCCCTGCTATTGCCATGGCCATCGTATTTTTCTGTGTTCCATTCCTAGACTTCTTTCCCAACTTATTTGTGGCTTAGCAGCAATGTGATCTCAGAAAGGCATCATTAGGCTATTCTGTCATTGAGCAAATGTCACCAAGTGTTGTCACACACTCCGGGGTGGCACAGTTTACTCCCCATAAGACTGTGTGGAACAGTTCACTGGGGCCAACTTGTGCCTGGGCTCCAGTCTTGATTGAAACATTGTTACATGATGTGAGACTGTATCAGATCATTTTCTCTTTGAAAAATAGTTTAATATGTATCTATTCCCAAATAATATATTGTTCAGTCCTGCTTGATTTGAGACTTATAAAACCAATATGCTACTATATACTCTTAAAACTGCTTTTTTCATTCAATTATTCACCAGTCTGCAACACTGTAGACCACTCATTTTTGCTGCTGTATAATATTCCACTGTGTGACATTCCAAAATGGCTGGGACTCAGCAAAAGCATACCTAAGAGGAAGATTCACAGCAATACAGGCCCATATCAAAAACCAAGAAAACATCCAAAGAAAAAACCTCATATCCGAACTTGAAAAATTAGAAAAAGAACAACAAGAAAAGCCAAAGCCCAGAAGAAAACAAGAAATAATAAAAATAAAGGAAGAAATAAATAACATAGAAACCAAAAACACAATCCAGAAGATCAACAAAACTAAGAACTGGTTCTTTGAAAAAATAAATAAAATTGACAAGCCCCTTGCAAAGCTCACAAAGAAAAGAAGAGAAAAGACCCAAATAAATAGAACCACAAATGAGAAAGGAGAAATCACCACAGACACAAAAGAAATCCAAAGGATAATCAGAGACTACTATGAACATCTATATGAAAACAGATTCAACAATCTGGATGAGATGGACAAATTCCTGGAAAAATACAACTCCCCAAAATTGAACAATGAAGAAATAGAGAGTCTAAATAATCCAATCACAAGCAGTGAAATTGAAGCAGTTATAAAAACTCTCCCTATAAAGAAGAGCCCAGGGCCTGATGGCTTTACAAATGAATTCTACCTGACTTTCAAAGAGGAAATAACACCAATACTATTAAAACTCTTCCAAAAAATTGAGAAAGAAGGGGTGCTCCCAAACACATTTTATGAAGCAAACATCACACTCATACCAAAATCAAATAAGGACAGCACACTAAGAAAGAAAGCTATAGACCAATTTCCTTAATGAACACAGATGCAAAAATTTTAAACAAAATACTAGCAAATCGAATCCAATGATACATAAAAAGCATTATTCACCATGACCAAGTGGGATTTATCCCAGAGGCACAAGGATGGTTCAACATCCGGAAATCAATCAACATAATCCACCACATAAATAAGAAGAAAAACAAAAACCATATGATCATATCAATAGATGCAGAGAAAGCATTTGACAAAGTCCAGCATCCATTTATGTTAAAAGCCCTTGAAAAACTGGGGATCAAAGGAACTTACCTCAACATAATAAAAGCCATCTATGACAAACCCACAGCAAACATCATCTTAAATGGGGAAAAACTAAAATCCTTTCAGTTAAAATCTGGATCTAGGCAAGGGTGCCCACTCTCTCCATTACTTTTTAACATTGTTTTGGAAGTTTTAGCCAGGGCAATAAGACAAGAGAAAGACATAAAAGGGATACAAATAGGAAAAGAGGAACTGAAACCATCATTATATGCGGATGATATGATTCTATATGTAGAGAACCCCAAAAAATCCACAGAAAAACTTATTGAAATAATAAACCAGTTCAGTAAGGTTGCTGGTTACAAAATCAACACACTGAAATCAGTAGCCTTCCTATATGCAAAAAACCAAGCAGAAGAAGAAGAAATTAAAAAAGTCATCCCATTCACCATTGCACCAAAAACAACAAAATACCTTGGAATAAACCTAACAAAACACGTAAAAGAACTATACAAAGAAAACTTTAAAACGCTACTAAAAGAGATAGAAGACACAAGGAAATGGAAAGACATCCCTTTCTCGTGGATAGGAAGAATTAACATCATCAAAATGGCCATCCTACCAAAAGCAATCTACAGATTCAACGCAATCCCCTTAAAAATACCAATGACATTCTTTAAGGAGATAGAACAAAAATTACAAAAATTCATATGGAACAACAAAAGATCTCGAATATCAAAAAACCTCCTCTCCAAAAAAAGGAGAAAATGGAGGCCTAACTATTCCAGACTTCAAGCTATACTACAAAGCCATAATACTTAAAACAGCATGGTACTGGTACAACAACCGACAATCAGACCCATGGAACAGAATTGAGAGTTCAGAAATAAAGCCACACACATATAGCCAACTAATCTTTGACAAAGGAGGGAAAAACTTACATTGGAACAAAGACAGCTTCTTCAACAAATGGTGCTGGGAAAACTGGACTAAGACATGCAAAAAAATGGACCAAGACATCTCCCTCACACCATGTACAAAAATTAATTCAAAATGGATAAAAGACTTAGATATCAGACCTGAAAACATAACATACATAGAGGAAAACTTGGGCAAAACCCTCCATGAAATACAATTCAGAAACCCCTTCCTGGAATCATCTGCAGAAGGCAAAAAATTGAAGGAAAACAAACAGATGGAACTTCATCAAACTAAAAAGCTTCTGTACTACAAAAGAGACAACAGAAAAACTAAAAAAAAGCCCAACTAAATGGGAAAAAATTTTCGCCCTTCACAAGAGTGATAAGGGATTAATAACTCAGATTTACAAGGAACTCACACAACTAAACAAAAACAAAACAAGATGCCCAATCAAAAAATGGGGAGAAGAACTAAAAAGACACTTCTCCAAAGAGGAAATACAAATGGCCAGCAGGCACATGAAAAACTGCTCAATATCACTAGCAATCAGAGAAATGCAAATCAAAACCACAACGAGATACCACTTTACACCAGTAAGAATGGCCCATATCAAAAAAACAGGCAACAACAAGTGCTGGCGTGGATGTGGAGAGAAAGGAACACTCCTACACTGCTGGTGGGAATGTAAACTCGTCCAGCCACTATGGAAAGCAGTATGGAGGACCCTCAAACTCATGAAAATGGAATTACCATTTGACCCAGCAGTCGCACTTCTGGGAATCTACCCAAAGGAGACCTCAATGTGGG
>PVHY01008252.1:0-21145 GCA_004024945.1 Uropsilus gracilis
TCTGGCAGGAAGGGCTGTTCGAGAGACTGGGAATTGCCCCCAGGGATCAGCAAGGGACACCCCAGCGGGGGATGGTCAGCCCTGAAGCACAGAGGCAGCTGGGCCTTCCCCTCGCAGCGCAGCCCAGCTCCTGTGATGAGACCTGCAGTTATAATCAAAGGCCTCCTGCCTGCAGAGCTCCCAGCTCCCAGCCGGTGCCTGTCACTTACCCTGTGCCTCCTGGGGTGTCCCAGAGCCCGTTAGATCTGGCCTAGAGCAGAAATAAGTCAAGGCCATTAGACTGAACCAGCAGGTGGGCAGGGTCCCTGAGGGTCTGTCTGCCCAGGGGCGCCTGAGGCTGCAGGCCTGACTGTGCATACCCAAAACTGCTTCTGTCACCCCCAGCTGCTGTCCGCGGCCAGCCTGTTCCAGCTGGACGCCCTGCAGAGGCACTGCGAGATCCTGTGCTCCCAGACCCTCAGCGTCGAGGGCGCCGTCAACACCTACAAGTATGCCAAGGTGAGGACCCCTGAACCGGGCAGCTGTGTGCAGAGGGAGCTGTGGCCTGGGCTCATGGCTGTTCACCCCCAGGCTGGCCGAGGGCTGAGTCCAGTCAGTCCCGGAGTTGCACTTCCTTTTCTCACAGGTGTCCCTCCTTAGTCCTCCCCATCTTGATGCATGGCCCTTACCTGCTCAGACTCAAAATCAAGGCATTCTTCCCTTGTAACTCTGTGGGGGGGGAGGGGTGCAGGAACCTTTCTGACATAGTTACACCAGCTGCCGGTCTCACCCTGTGCTCTCCGCTTGCCGCCCAGATCCACAATGCCCCGGAGCTGGCCCTGTTCTGCGAGGGCTTCTTCCTGAAGCACATGAAGGCCCTGCTGGAACAGGACTCCTTCCGGCAGCTCATCTACGGCCGCAGCAGCAAGGTGCAGGGCCTGGACCCCCTGCAGGACCTGCAGAGCACCCTGGCCAGGCGCGTGCACTCTGTCTACATCACCTCCCGGGTGTGAGGGGGTGGGGCGGCATGCCCAGCCTGCTCTGGGCCAGCCCCTGGCCCTAGGCCTCCTAGGGGTGGCAGAGGGAGCAAGAGCCCTGGGGGTGTCCATAGGTCAGGCTCACAGACTTCTGTTTCCCCATGCTTCCCAGACACCTCACGAGTCGCTCTGACTTTGGGGTGGGCAGCCCATCTTCAGTCCCTCTGCCCCAGAGCTAACTTTTCACCTAGTGATGAGCACAGGGCAGATGTGGCTAAAAGGTTGGCCCCCCCTTTCCACCCAGCCCCCCAACTTTGCACCATGAGCCTCATGGTATACCTCCCTGTGTGCCCCTTTCGTCCCTCCTAGAAGTCAGCAGCTGCATGGAGGCTGGTGGCCTCAGCTTTTGTTGCTGCTGCTGTTTTAGGGGCCAAATTAAAGGGTTGATTTAAAACCTCAGGCCTAGATTTAGGCTGCCTCAGTGGGCTCAGGCAAGAGTCCTAAGCCCTCCAAATCAGTTCTCTCATGTGAGAGTCCCTTTAATTTGGGTTGGAGAGCAGGGTAGATACTTCTCATTAGGTCCTGGGGATCTAAAGGGTAGGACCCTAGGCCCCCTTCTGCTCCCCCTACCTACATTCAGTGGGCTCGGCTCTCCTGGGGAGGAGGTGCTGACACCGGGTGTGGCCTGGGTGTGGCCCTCTTCAGCTGTCTGGCCACACCTTAAAAATTATTTATTCACCAAAAGCCCCAGAGATTTCAGGAGGTGTCACTTTGGTCACCTTGAAAAGCCCCTGGGGGCTTGTAGTCCAGGAAAATATTTTCAACTAGCTGCTTGATTGAGCTGGATGTACAAAGGAAAAGGTGTTATTTTATTGCTGTAATATTGTATGATACTGTAACTATATATTAATGTCACTTATTGTAAATCTACCATGGTTTTATTAACAATAAACACTCATTAACAATGACCTCGGCCTCACTGCTCCAGGAAAGAGGGATGCTCAGAGCTGGGGAGGAGTGCATTTATGGCCAGAAAGAAAACCCAGAGCCACTGCCCTGCTTCCTTGAGGCCCCTGGCTCTGAGGGAAAGGACCCCCTGCAAAGCTCACCTCTCCCAGTGCTGAGCCTGGATCCCACTCCGACAGCTGCGGCGCAGGGAGCAAGTACTTTACCTGTGAGGGGGCGGCTGACGCTATGAAGTCGCTCCCTTGTTAAGCTATTCATGTGCCACTTAGCTGCACAGAGGTGTTTGCAGAGGGACCAAGCCTGATGGTAGAGAAATGAGATAGCTGTTGCTTCTCTGATCTTCCCTGAGCCCAGACACCCCCTTGACCGGTATAGGAGCTGCTGTCTCAACAGCTGTTTTTAAAAAACCCTGCACAGGCCAAAACTCTGTGGCCCAGGGGTACCTGGCCTGAGATAGGGAGGGGGCTTGTCCCTCGATGGCCACTGCCTCCCGGACCTGCTAAGAAAGAGCAGGTGGTAGCACCTGTTAACAGGACAGTGAGCTGGTGACGCAGGCTCAGGAGTCTGTGGTTTGCTTTAGGTACAAAATCCAGGCATAAAGGTTAGTAAAAGGATCTTTGTCTGAGACAGGAAGAGACACTCCTAAGATACTGAAAACACTGACCCAGAGTGACTGTGATAGGTAATGACTTAGGAACTAGAGGACACAAAGACTGCACGTGGCCAGTCCCTTTGCCTGGTTCCCTGGATGGGATCCAGACCCTCAGCCAGAGGCAGAACCTGAGGTCCTGCCCTGCCTGGGGAAGGAGCTGTGCTTGGGTCCACAGCGCCCCCTGGTGGCCCGGAGGAGGCACACACCCCACAACTCCATTTTGGGGCAGAAGCACCTGGGGAAGTTTGAGGGGCTGTCCCTCCCCCAGCCCTGCAGGAAAACCCTCAGCTGGTACTTGGCATAAAAGGCAAGATCTACTTACCACCTGGCTGCAGACAAGGAGCCCAGCAGTTTCCCTTTTTGAGGCTCAGGTTAAAGGGATATGAGGAGGGGTGGGGTCGCTTTGAGCCTATGTAGAACACCTTCTTAAGCACTTAAATAATTAAGAAAAATGGAACAGCTATGAGAGAAATGGACATGTGGTCACTTACCTGGTGGTCACATCTCCCAATCGAGGCAAAGTAGACATTTCCCCTCTAGTTGCCTTCGGGGTATTAGCAGCCAGACAGGCTGGGGGAGAGCAGCATAGATTTCTGAGTGGGAACTCCTAGGTGACAAGGGGCATCAGTTCTGTATTCCCAAGAGTTCACTGACCTCCACTTAGCCATACCCCACAAAGGAAACCCCCTCCGGAGCACCCCAGTCATGGCTCAGACTGCTTGCTCCAAGGCAACAAACCCGCATGCCCTCTTTTTGGTCCCTGCTCCTCACATCCAATACCGGCAGTCAGGCCCAGATCAGCCCAGCTTTCTCTAGAAGCCAGCCAAAGCCTTTCCCTTTCCTGCTGCCCCCACTCCCTCCAACTGCAACAGAATCAAGGCACCCTCCTTCTAGTGTGATGTCTGAAATGCCTATTCAGGCCTGAGGTGCCCCCCGCCCCTCCTCCAGACCTACATGCTAGACTGGCGATGTCATGGCCTCAGATAACGAGTCTACATTTTTCCAAGGTGGTGGTGGTCACTTCTACCTTCCCCTCCCCCCAGCTGCTGCTGCGGCAGCCCCCTTTGTGTCTGCCTCCTGGTCACTTGGAGTCCTCCGGGACCGCCGAGGCCAGATGAGCGGCGGAAGCACTGAAGCAGACCAGCCTCAGCCCCCTCCCAGCTCGGAGGGCTGGAGACCATTTAGGAATCTTCTTTGTTCGGCCCCTTCCCCGTCCTGGTGGCAGCATTCATCACCAGTCTTAGCTGAATTCATTTTGCAAGTGAGATTTCCTGAGAGGAGAGCTTTACAGATGTCACTCTGTCTGGGGGCCAGATGGTGAGGTCTGGGGGAGCCATTCTTCTCTCAGGTTTGGAGGAGAACCCAAGATCACCATCACAAGTACAGGGAGCTGCCCTGGAACACAGACTTGGCAAACGTAAGGCCAGGACTGCACATAGTAGGCATGTTTGCTTTCTTTTTGCGTAGAGGAGAAGGCCTCTCGTTGCCCAGGGTACCATAGATTCAAGCAATCCCCAGCCTCAGCTTCCCAGGTAGCTGGGATTACAGGCGTGCGCCACCACACCCAGCTATTTTTTGGAACTAGGTCTCGCTACGGGCCCCCTCGGTGGGACTCGAGCTGCGATCCCTAGCCCCTGCCGCTTCATAGGCTGAAGCTTACAAGCACGAGCCACCGTGCCCGGCCTTGCCTGGAGTTATTTTTTGTTTGTTTGTTTGTTTGTTTGTTTGTTTTTGAGACTAGGTCTCACTATTTTTGCCCGTGGAACCACAGGCTCTCGTTGCCCGGGGTACCACGGACTCAAGCAATCCCCAGCCTCAGCTTCCCAGGTAGCTGGGATGACAGGCACGCGCCACCACACCCAGCTATTTTTTTTGGAACTAGGTCTCGCTACGGGCCCCAGGCGGGACTCGAACCGTGATTCCTAGCCCCGGCCGCTTCATAGGCTGAAGCTTACAAGCACGAGCCACCGTGCCTGGCTTGCCTGGAGTTTCTAAAGCTATCAGGGCCCTGCAACACGGAGCTGGAGTGCACACGCTTTGCTGCCCACATGCAGGGCTGCTTCCACCGCAGGTGTGGACTCAGAGCCAGCCCTCAGGCCTCAGCTGCACCATCCCCCAGCTACACTTTGATGGGGCCCAAGCCCAGAGGTTTCCCGAGTCCCTGCTGTTCAGTGCTCAGGTCCTCACATCCTACCCCATCACCTCTTACAGCACTGTGACAGGCGCTGCTGCGAGATAGGACGCTGGAGGGCAGAAAAGTGGGGAGTGCAATGCCCAAGGCCACAGAGGACCAGGGCAGAGTCAGAGTCACACCAGGCCACCTGGAGCTAGATACTGAGCAAGAGCCCAGTCATGTTGGGCCCTCCCTGCCCCCGTGGGATGAAGCTCCTCGATCACCTGGAGATGCCGCCCGCTCTGCCCGCTGGAGATTCTGGTCACAGTAAGAAACTCCTCTTTGAATGGCAGACTCAGCAGTCACCTGAGAAACTGAACAGAAAGTATTTTCATCTCTGGTCTCAGACTTCCCGCAGACTTTACAGGAGGTTTGTAGGCAGGAGGCTGCAGATCCAGGAGACAAAGCTCCTCAGAGTCTCTGCTAGAGAGGGCATGGTGGATGGGCACAGGCCAGCAGAATCTGCTCTCCTCGCACTGGGCACGTGCCAGGAGTCAGCTACTTGATTGTTGCTGGTTCAGAAGCACTTTCCTTCCCCATCCTCACCTCAGATACCACTACATTAGATGCCCACAAACCCGATGCATGTTACAACCCAGGAAAACTATGTGGACTCGGAGAAGAGCAGTCTTAGTCTATGAGAAACTCAGGAGCACCAGTAACCAAAGTCACCACGCGACTTCTTGGGGGTAAAAACACCAGTGCAGAAGCTGTAGTGCAGCCACCGACTCATGCACCATGGCCAGGAGAAAGGCCGATCAGACCAGGGCACAAGTGAGCAACTCCCTCCTTGAGCTGCTCCTGCGTTTGTCATGTGGAAAAGGAACACTCTACAGAACCAACAGACGGTCAAAGCCTCCATAATATAGGACTTGGGGCTGTAAAGTGGACACTACACAACATACCGAAGCATGTATGAAATCACCAGATCATCTCTGGCCCCAGCAGGCACAGGGATGCATCAAATCACCTGGAGGGGAGCGGGGAGGAGGCAGTGCAGAGAGGGGCTGGCTTCCCGCTGCAAGTCTTTGGGGCAATCCAGCGTTCTGCTGTGGTCAGTGGTCAGCAACCTGCCACTGCCGCGGGCCCCAGGTTCATGAGTCCTGGTTGCACTGACCGCTCACCTGGGCTTGGAGTCCCTCACCTGAGGGGTGGTCAGTACCCTCCTAAGAAACAGGGCGAGGCGTCACACCTACCTTCATGAAACCAGTGAGCACCCACAGGTAACAGGTCTTTCTATAAGGTTATTTATTAAAAATAGATTGTTCTCTCTTGGTCCCGCTAGCAAATACCTTTCCCCAACATTTTTTCCCAAGCGGGATAATCGATTTGGAGGCCTTGACGTCGTCTCTCGGGACTTCAGAGCTGCGGCTTGGCGGGACAGCAATGCGGCAGGCCCCCAGCAGCCAGGAGAGGGATGGAAGCAACAGTGCCAATCCCAACATGCACGCCTGCAGCCCCAGGCCTGGGAGGTGTCAGGACAAGTCCACAACCAGAGGTCCAGGGCTGCTCCTACAGCTTCCCTGTCAGCATGGCTTCTACCGAAAGGGCTGGGCCCAAAGGAAAATATGAACTCATAGGAAAGGAGGGTTTAGACTGGGAAGAGGCAGGCCCTGGGAAGAGGCAGCCCCAGAAGAACAGTGCCAGAGGTCTGCCCAGCCATCAAGTGCCAAGAAGACTCATTCAGAAGGGACTCTATCTTCAAGCCAGCTTGGCCCATTGACTGAACTCCTGGCCAGCTCCTAGGTTTCATGGGGGGTTTGTTGCTTTGAACAGGCCAGGCCATAGTCAGGCCTGCAGAGACAGTTCAGAAAGGCAGAGTGGCTCCTCACAAGTCAGCACCAATGTTCAAGTTCCTCTCACTATTTCTTCCGCTTCAGTTTCATATCTTTTTTGTTCCTCAGATCTCTGTTCTTCTTTAACTTTTTGTTCTGTTTGGGTTCATTTTTGGTTTCCAAGTTCCTTTTCTTGTCACTGGAAGAAAAAAAGCAAAAATAGAAAGGCTAAAATAGGCACAGATCTATACCATCTTTCTGATCGCTTTGGTGTACAGCTGCTTCGCTTTGTCTGAAGGGGATTCTCCGTATGAAAGCTGATGGGAGGACACCCAGCCCGACAAGCATTCTCTGCCAGCCACCGCGCTGGAATAACCACAGGCCCAATCCAGTTCCTGTGCTGACCAAGTTCCAGCCATGGAGAACAAATCTGCATCTTAACACCCAGAACTTAAGGTCCCTTCAAAGAGAGCTCTCTATCCTCCCTCCCCAAGTCTCCAAGCCTCCCAAAACTTCCAAACAACTCTGAAGCATCATAAGAAGATTCCCTCCCATCAACCTCACCGCTCAGATTATCCTGGCAGTCAGACCTGTTATCCCAGTCACACTGATCCTGAGACTCCAAGGACAGTCACACAAAACTTTCTAAGGTGCTGTTACTATAATTTTCCTCAAGGAGAACCTCAGGGAGTAGCTGCAACCACATTTCAGAGGTCACTTGCTGACCCATTTGGGGATCACTCAGCAGATGACACTTTCTGCTCCACTTTCTAGGTTAGACTGTCCCCAGTGGTATTTCATTTGGGGAGCAAACATCCCCAATAAGTCTAATCCTAGCCGGGCACAGTGGTGCGTGCCTGTAAGCGTCAGTCTATGGAGCGTGGCTGGGCCTGCGGATCGCAATTCAAGTCCCACCTGGGGAACATAGTGAGATCTATTTCCAAAAAAATAGCTGAGCATGGTGGTGCGCACCTGTAATCCCAGCTTCCTGGGAAGCTGAGGATGGGGAATGCTTGATTCTGTGGTTCCCCAGGGAAAAATAGTGAGACCTAGTCTCAAAAGAAGGAGTCTAATCCTGAGACTGTACCATGAACTGAGTCACGTTTTCCCTCAGCGTCCTGATGGCAGCGCATGGGTGAGTTGTTTACTCAGAGAGCCCCAGCGCACAAGCTGCTGCACAAGATGAAGCTCCCCACCCACAGTGACAGCCAAACCAACAGCAGGAGGGGCCCAGCACCACAAAGGGAGCACCTAGCTCTCCCACACCACACATATGCCCAAGTTTTCTGTTCCTGTCAAAGCCTCAGCCATCACATGGTACACATCCATACCGGCCTCAGAATACTGTTGTGGACCATAGCACCACGTCAGAGAGGACCTGGGAAACGAGGCAGCACTTATGCTAGAACCTTCAAGATACCACAGGGGTCAGTGAGACCACAGAGCACATCTGACTTCTAGGATCTACAGTCCCCAGTCACGAAACTTCCTCTTCCCAGATGTTTCCAACATAAACTCCTCAGGAGACTATCAGGAACTATGACAATGCCAAGAATGTATCCTCCACACAAACCCCCAATCCAGATGTGGAAGCCTCATCCCCAGAGGTCCAGGGCAAAGGTCTCATTCGCTCCCCAAGGGAGACCACAAGGAAGGTTCTAGCCCAAGGAACCACCCATATATGTAAGCACACACCCTGCAGAGAAGCAGCTGGAAGCCAGGGTATTCAAAGAATGGCCTAGGTCTCCTAGGGTCCCCAAGGGATTCTCAGGTGTTCCCCAAGGTCAAACCTATTTTCTAGAAACAATAATACATTTTTTGCCCTTTTCACTTTCATTCTCTCACAAATATTCAGCTTTCCAGAGGCTAACAGATGTGCGATAGCACAACAGATTGAATGCAGGAGCCAAGATCAGAATCCAGCTGCTTCCCGTTAAGCCAGATATCCGAGATTTGCCAGAATGTAAATGTGAAACAATGTCATTCATCTCACTCCTTTATGGAAAAAGGGTACTTCTGAAAACCTCAGTAAGTCCGTAATTTAGAATTCTGAATGTTACATTATTTCTCAGGCTCTCTTCTGAGAAAATAACCTACCTTAAAGAAAAAACCCTTGGGTCCCCAATGATTTTTATGATATAAAGGGGCTCTAAGACCCAAAATTCTTTTCAGAACCACTGGCTCAGGGGCAGGAGCATGGCTGGACTCTGATTCTGGCACTGCTTCTTCCAAGCTGTACTTCCCTGGAAAAGTTACTTCACCCCTTAGAGCCTTGTTTATTTCACCTCTTGCTCTGAGGGAGCCGGAGCAGTAAAGAGAGCCACAGGGAAGAGATGAGTCAGTGGCAGCTCCAGCCCATCTCCAGCAGGTCCAGCATTGCATGGAAGCAGGGCCTCAGTGATGGGCCCGCCCAGCTCCAGGCGGAGATGGCCGCGAAAGCAGTGATGCTCAGTGGAGAGTGCCCACCCCACACAGCTCTCCACATTTTTGCTTTCAGGCAAAAGTCACTAGAGAAGCAGACAGGCCTGGCGGCCTCCTTATCAGGTATACATTAAGTCCTCACCTTTTGAGGCTGACAATCGAGGCATTCTGCCCAGCTTTGTTCAAAGCTTCATTCCACTCCTCATCATCCCCACGGATTATGTATCTTAAAAAAAGACAGAGAGGGGATCTCAAAGCCTGCTTTGAAAGAGGGAATTGCAAGGAAAATAGACAGTGATAGCACTCTTATCGAGGCAAGCCCTGCCACTAAAGCAAGGTCGAATTGTGTCAGTGGCTGAAGAGCAGAGAGAAGGGGAAGGGGCGCTGTGTAGGGCCAAGATGAGGGGGCTGTGCTCTGCAGACAGAAATTTCATAGCGAAGGAGGGTCACTAGACCTGCCAGTGGGGGTGACAGGACGGTCCTGCAAAGAAGGCTGTCAGCCTGATTATCCCTCCTGACTTATTCACTTCACCCCGAAAGGCTCCTCCCACACCCTCATCATCATCACCTCCAGACAAGAGCCCATCAGCCCGTGAACTGTATCCTCCACACCCACCTTGCCCCACACCTCTTTGGATCTAGCAGTTTCAGCAAGTCAAGGTTCTGATACTGAGAAGCTGAGGGCAGAACTCAAAACCCTGCCCAAGGCCCACCTGGCCACTCCATCTCACACTTCCCACAATCCCCAATGACCTGGCAACAAGACTGCAGGTCAGAGAGGCCTGTGGACCGCTCTTGGATGGTAACAATGACTCCTTACTGGGAGAGGTCCATGTTCTTCAGTTTCCCTACTTCTTTCTTGTGTTTCTCCTGGAATTCCTTTGCTGCTTCATCCTGCAGACAGGGGAGGTCAGTGTGAAGCAAAGGACAAACCACCAGAATGCCACCCTCTGCCCAATAGCCCCCCCCACACCCACCCTTCAGAGGCAGCCCTAAAACATGTGATTATAAAACACCCACTTTGAAAAGCTATGAACAACAAACAGGATGCCTAACACAGTGGCTGCTGGGCAGCCCACACACACCAGTGGGATGTGCCCAGGCACATCCAAGCACAAGGAGACATGGGAGTGACGTGGGGGGAAGCCAAGGTGATGTGAGTACAGGGCACTCATCCCAAAGGAGAGGGGGCACACTGTGCATTCTCAGGGCCTCCAGGGGCACTTACCAGGTCATCACTCAGGGTCTTGATTGTGGGCTCCATCACTACATCCTTCACTGCCACCATCTGCTCCTCAATGGCTTTCTCCTGCACCTCGTCAAATAGCTACAGAAGACAATGGCCAAGAAGTAGAAGTGAAGCAACAGCAGGGACCCTGTTATTTGTTGACAAGTCATTCAGCACATGCTCTTCTGTGGCTTAGGAAGGCACATGTTTATAGAAAGAGGACAAACATGGACAAGGCAGATAGCAAGTTCCTAACACTGAGGCTAAGAATCATTACAGATACAGCGTGTGTGTGTGTGTCTGTGTGTGTCTGTGTTTGTGTGTCTGTGTGTGTGTGTCTGTGTGTAGATCTAGAGCAAACAGGGCAGATAGCAAATTCCTAACAGAGAGGCTAGGGAGGAGAGAGGGAGAGAGAGAGAGAGAGAGAGTGTGTGTATGTATGTCTCTGTGTGTAGATCTATAGCAAATATGTCCAGCAATTAACATCTACTCATCTCAGGTCAAGGAGTAGGTCGGTTAAATTATTGCAGAGCAAAACCCTGCCTTAGGTAAGTTTACCTTCACGACTTTGCGGATGATCCGGTTGAAAAGTCCCATCAGCTGTCCCGAGGGTAGCTCGATCTCCTTTTCCAGGTGGTCCACAGACTTATGCTGCAGGCCAATCCCTAGGAGAAGAGCCTGGAACACGGAAAATCTGCTGGAGGGGCCCCTTCCCCATCAAAATGGTACACAAACCAGACTTTGTGGACTGACAGAACCCGACACAGAATATCAACGGGCACTGTCTATACTGGAATCTTTCATCCTGTTACTAAAACCATCAAACTACTGGTATACGCAAACTCATTCTCTGTTCTGAAAAATACCTGCTTTACATCTACATCAGAGAGCAGGTGCCCCAGACCTCTGCTGGGATAGACAGAAGCAAGGTAGCACAGGAGACAGCGCAAGGCTCATACTCCAACTCTTCTACATACTAAACCAACAGCAGGCACAAGCCTCCTCCTCTGTAAAACATGGAGACCACCACCTATCAAAGACACTTGTATAACCTTACATCGAAGTGTCCAAGCCAACGCCCAGCACATAAATCACCCCACAAGTCAGCTTCCTCCCAACACACACGCAGCAGATGACCCACCGACTGGGCAGCAGACAGGGCCAGGTCCCCCAGCTGGTTCAGGAAGTACAGCCGAGAGATGGTTGGAATCATGTCCATGATGAGGTGATAGTCGACCATGTTCCGAGAGTACATCTCCAGCCTCTTCAGGTCATAGGGCAGGAAAAGCGCTTCCAGTTCCTCCCGGCGCAGGGCTGTACACAATCGACAGGCCAGATGGGTCAGGGTAGTCAGATACCCTGGCAAGGCCCGAAAGGATTCCCAGGTAGGGAGCCCTCTAGGGACTGTGGTGTGCGCCAACAGCTGTCATTCCTCAGGGCCTTAACCAAAACAGAGGTGAGGGAGCCACCTGTATGCCCACCCACGGGAGCAGCACACCACCCCAGGCAGCCCTGACCTTAAAGGCGCTCTGAGCCTCCTGCATGTAGCAGCTGTGGGCCATGTGGGGGGTGGGGAAGAGGGTTGGGGTGGGGTGTATGTGGCCCCTTCCAGTTCCTACACCAACATACTGATATGTAACCCAAGGGAAGGCTTACCAGGCCCTAGGGTTAGAGGAACCCAACCACACTCCCCCACTCAGGGACCGCTCCTTAGCACCCAGAGAGCGTGTATGCTAGGCCCTGATTTTCCATCCAAGCATAATTGACAAGGGAAAAGCAATATATACAAACACAATTAGCAACAGGTGGGAAACCACAACTGTGAATACTAATGATCCCTTACACATTTTTGTATTTTAAATATTCAGATGGAATTGATAGGCCCAGAGCAGATATGCTGGTCACAGAAGGTTGCAGCATATTCTTGTTACCATTTCACTAACGAGGAAACTGAGCCTCCAAAGATGAGTTAGCTCCCCTGGCTCACAGGATTTAAATCTGTTCCATAATTAACTGGCTGTCTGACCTTATTATTTGACATCTCCAAAGTCAAATCACATCCCCAAAGTCTCCTTGTGAAGCTGAAGGAGGTGTGGGAAGGCATCCCAAGTGGCAGCGTCAGTGGAAGGACTAGTACCAGGCCCAGCCCACCTCCTGCTTTCACGTGACCAGGCCGCCATCAGTCTGCCCCTCCTCTTGTGGGCCCAAACTCACCCAGTTGCGCCGGCTTCCCAATGTTCCTGTTTTGAAGGATGTTCAGAGCCAGGGGAGGAGAGAAGGTGCTGAACTGGTAGGACAGTAAGGCCAAGAAGCGCCGTCGGAAATCTGTGGGGTACAACCAGAGTCAGAGGTCGGGGGCCACCACCCACCACCTTGCTGTCCCTGCCCCTCGCCAGTTCACCTTTCCAGAAGGCCGAGAGCCAGGCTCCTTGATCCGCTTCCCTCTCATCCTCATCTTCATGGGACAGCGTCTTCAGCATGATGCATGAGTGCTCTCCAGTCAGGTCATTCTGGAAACCACACATTCCTAATGAGCACCCAGGGCCCCCTTGCCCAGACACTGGCACTGCTAAGAGCACGTGTGCAGAGAAGCAAGGCTCAGCGCTTCTGGCTGCCTGCCCTGGCCAGGACATTTGCTATAGCCTCCACATTCTCACACAGTCTCACTTCTACAGCACAGCTTCCAAAGACACTTCTACAGCACAGCTTCCAAAGACACTTTGCTGTGCAACTTTCGAGCAGGTGCCACAAAAATGGAGCTGAGCTGCTCAGGTCTTGGCGCTGGGCTTCTTGCTCCTATCAAGTCAGTTCTGAGCCCACGACATTACACCCTCAACACCACGCCATCCAGTCCATGTTTTTCGAGCCCAACAAGCAAAAACTTCCTAACCCAAAGCCAGGGCTCCCACGCTTTGCAAGTATAGGTTTCTATAGTGCTAAAACGGTGACCATGACTTTTCCAATTTTCCCTCCCCAGCAGCCACAGAGCCACACACCATCAAAACATCTAGTGCATTTCAGCCAAAGAGCGGTCCTGGAACAAAGGCCCAGCACTCGCTGTGAGCAGCGTGTAGCCCAAGACCCATAGGGTCCCTCCAGGCTCTATACCTAACTCGGTGGTCTGGTTCTCCTTGCTGCCAAATTTCTGAGCCTCCACACAATGCACAAGGATCCAGCCAGCTATGTGCTGTTCTGTGCCCCAGAACCTACTTTAAACTCTCAAATGGGCACTAGTCTTCACTACTGGCTTTGTGCTCTCCAAAACACAAACACACAACACTCTTCAGCCAACGACCTCTCATCACAGAAAAAAAACATATCAAAAGTGAACTTCTTTAAAAAAAAAAAAAAGTGAACTTCATCCTCCAACACAAAGTCCACTTTGCTGGTGGACATCTTGGGTACTCATGCTTGGCCTTTCTCTCGTTGTGAAGGATGAAGCAGCCCCTCTCTTCCTGTACTCTAGGGCCCTCCCCACCTCCCCCTATACCCACACTCTTTCCACGAGAATTCTCACCTGTAACTATGATCTCTGCAGGACCATACCTTGCAGCAAACATGCTCTAGAATCTCCCATCCAATAAACTCACTTTAACGCCAATCTCCCAATACTCTCTCTCCAGTCCAAGCTCCCCCTTGAGTCAACTGCCTAGTCCACATCTAGATATCTAGATATCTAACAGGCAGCTCACACTTTATATTAAAAAAAAAAAAAAATTCTCACTTTTCCCTCCAAATCTGTCCCTTATCTGGGTTGAATCTCAAACAGCACCCCAACATGCAGTTTCTCAAACTCCAGTCTCTAAAGCCAAAAATCTAGGAATTATCCTTGATCCACTTTACCCAATCCTAAGTGGGGTAGAGCTAGTTAGTTCAAGCTCCAAAAGCTACCTCACACCTGGCCACTTCTCTTCCACCCTAGACCAAGCCACCCTCTCCTCATTCCCTTTCTCTCTTGTACACTACAACTCATTGTCCACACAAATAGCCACACACACTCTGATCGCTGACTGAATGGGGAGAAAATGCAGAGTCCTTGCCTGGAACTAATGGCTCCTTTCCTGTGAAAGACCCTTTAGTCATGCTTCTGTTTCCTCATACCTCCAGGTCCATGCCCATCTCGGGCCCTCACGCCAGCTGTGCACCCTACTTAGAAACGTACTCTCCCCAGGACAACTGCTGATGGTTGCACCCTGATCACTTGGTCTGAAAGGCTGCTTGACCAGCTCAGAAGCTTGATTACTCCTTACCCACAAGTTTCAGTGCTTGGTTTTCTTCATTATCAATAATTTCTTACTTGTTCATTTACTGCCTATTTCTACCCATTAGCAAACAAGCTTCATGACTTATTTTGACCACTGCCTGATTCACTGTAGGTGGCTAAATAAATGTGCTTTAATGAACTGGCCATCACTGTGCAGCTCATGCACAGTGGCAGCCTCGCCTACAGATACCAAACCACAGTGGAATCTGCACAACTACACCCTTTTTAAATATACACCTCCGAGGCCTACGACTACAAGATTCCAGAATTTGGTGGTCAAGTCCATGTGCACCTATGCTATTCTATCATCAAGCACAAGGTTCGCACTGCATGGCCTTTCAGTGAAGGCAGCTGTTTGGGGTCCATCAGAATAAATCTCCTGGAGGTACAGAAACAGATGCTCAGAGCACAGCAAGGGCCCCAGCTCTGTGCAAGGATTGACCTGTGACCAACCATAACTGCAAACCCACACCCTCCTCTGCCAGAGGCCTCACTCACCGGGGTCTGTCGCAAGTAAACAGGAACAAACCCAGCTCGTTTCCAGAACCTGCAAAAAAAGAAAACAGGTCACCCTACACATTTTCTGGGTGACTGACAGATAGGAAGGGCCAAGAGGAGCAGAGATGACAGATGGCTGACACAGCTCACAGAACTTTTCATTTTTCAGCAGGGCCCAAGGGGGAAAGGGAGGAGGAAGAGCAGGCAAGTCCTTACTTGAGGAGCCTGGGGGTCAAGCCATATGACACACCCAGATAATTCAGGGGTTCGGCAGGTCTCTCATTCAATTTGAGGAGTAAAGGAGGAAGATCCTTCCGGGGAGTGACAACTTCTTCCAACAAGCTGACAGCCTGGAGGATGCCGGGAAAGAACACAGTCCACCCAGTGGAGAAGGAGGATGGTCAGTGAGATTCCCCAACACTCCTGCCACAGCAGGCTCTGGACTACACATAAGCAAACTAGGATGGGAATTTTAGACTTGTTACCAAGGTTTTTAAAAGAAAGGAATACCCAGTGGACTCACACTGCTTGGAACACAGAGCACAGGAAAACAGGTTTAGAAAAGATTTACAAAGCAGAGTAGAGGGGGGGGCAAAAGACCCAGGTCTCACACTGGACAGCCCTGGTGACAGCCAACAAACCCACTGTGCCCTCCCCAGCAGGAATGCTGTGAGAAGCAGGTGAATGTGCACGAAAAGCAGTCACACTAGCATTACTGTTCTAACAAGGGAAGCCAGTACCTCCCTTCCTCTGTGGTTAGCCATCAAGAGGAGCTGGGAGAGTGGAGGGTTTAAAGCTAAACTGCATCTGCATCAGCACCACCTGAGAGCCTGTTAAGACATATTGCTGGGACCCACCCAAGCCTGATTCAGCAGGTCTGGAAAGTGGTTCAAGAACCATTTCTAACAAGTGTCCAGGTGATGTTGATGATATGGCCCTGAGAACCTCAACTTCATTGTTAGGATGGAGACAGAAGTGGCATCTCCAACATGGGAAGGAAAATCTGCTAGGAGAGCCCAGATCCTCGACAATTCTTGACGACGTATCTGAAGACCCAGAGAAGGAACCTCCCAGTAACAGGTGCAGGGTGCCTCACAGAACAGGCTCACCTCACTGCTAACAGTGTGAATTTCCTGTGACGTCTCAAGAACCTTTTCCTCGAGACAAGGGAACCTGCCTTCGTAGTACATCTGCAGCAGCTGCAGGGCTCGGCTGCCATAGCCCATCTGCAAGCAAAAGATTTTCTTACTGTGTCCACCCACTCCACACCCAGCAATGCTTCTAGGAAGTCTTCATTATGGGTCAAACTGCAGTTGGCAAAAAGAACCAATAAAAATGCCTCAGTGAGGCTGAGATGAGACCCTTAACACTGAGTGCAGCCCGCCCCACACTCTCACAGTTAGCCCATCATGAACAGCCCACTGACTCTGAGCATGAAGAGGGCCGGCAGTGCTTTCTGGTTCACAGACCAGTAAGCACAAACTGAAGGCTCGACATTTAACTCCTCGGTGGGGATTTCCAGAGGCAGGACATTGATCACAGAGAGCAGATCTGCTTCACAAGTGCCCTAGCCTCACGGAAGAAGTGAGCATCTATGATGACACTTTCCACTCACCCACCCCTAGTCTAGTCCAACTTCCCCACAGCAAAGAAGTGCCTGGACCTGTGTGCTCCTTGACCAGCTTCCTATGCAAATAACCAAGGATACCAGCCCACACGCTGCCGGCAGCTCATGAGGCCTGAGAGGCACAGGACACATTACCCCTTGATAATCTGGATGAACAGCAATGCGAACAACCCTTCCGCCTGAAAGGCCACCAAAGTCCGGATCTTGGAACTGTGTGGGAGACACAAGCCAGCAATTTAGCAACACAAAACATTCCCTGGTAGCACCAGCTTCATCCACTCAGACAGGCCAGGGAGATCACCTGTTCTGACACTGTCCATGGAATCAGATCTCCCGAAGCCTTCTTGCCACGAGACAAACTGTTTAAGATGGATTGGCGAGAAATCTCCCCTTCCAAACACACCTATGGAGGAAACAGCACAGTACAGACAGGCCAGCTCCAGGCCAGGTACAGAGTGCACCCACAGAAGGTCATCAGTGTTCAACTGCCTCTGGTCAGCTGTTTCCACTCCAGCTGAGGCTTTGCCTTCTAACTGCCTCATCCATTTCCAATGAGTGTTTCATTACTACGCCCCATGGACATCCTGACATCCTGGACTGTACTTCTGCAGGAGAGGGTCTCATGCAGTGTGCATGTGGGCATACCAGTGAAGATACAGGCTTCTCAGAGCTCTGCCCAGTGCAAATACAAAATGTGCAAGTGTCCTACAGGATAATGGCTGAACACCGCAGTGCATGCTATAATGAAATACTTCGCAGTCTTAAAAAATTATGATGAATATTGATATACTGCAAAATTAAAACCTGAGATGTCTCTATAATTAGTGCCACAAGGACACCACTGCTTCTGTACCTGGATAACAGCGAGCACTTCAGGAAGGGCATTCTGGGTCGGGGGCACAGGAGGCAGAAGGCAGAAGAGATGGTGAGCAGGAGCATCAGAAAGCATCTGGAGATCATTGGGAGAATTCTGTGGGAGCAAAAATATAGGGCAGCGAAGGCCAGGAATGGAGGCACATGCCTGTAGGTGGCAGACTAGGAAGCCATGGCAAAGGCCAGGGATCACGGTTTGAGTCCCGCTGGGGGCATGTAGCGAGACCTAGTCCCCAAAAAAATAGCTGGTGTGGTGGCATGTGCCTGTAATCCCAGCTACCTGGGAAGCTGAGTCTGGGGATTGCTTGAGTCTGTGGTACCCTGGGCAACATGAGCCTGCGGTTCCACAGACAAAAATAGCAAGACCTAGTCTCCAAAAAAAAAAAAAAAAAAAAAAAAAAATAGGGCAGTAAGAGCCACTCCTTGTTCTTCCCTCAAGAGGCTACTCCAGAATCACAGGACCACTGGAGCACTGCCTTCCCCAAAGCTCTGGGATAAGCTACAATCCAGCAGGGCGCCCGTCCAGTTCTCTGGTTCACCAGTCTGAGACTTCACAATGGCTTACGTGGGACTTAGCATCACATTTACTGTTGTTACAAGTGCTAAGACTGCAAAGCAGGGAGAATTGCATGGCTAGCACTACTAATTTCACAGCCTGGAAGTAAACTCCTTTATAAGAGGGTGCTAGTTCAAAAAATGTGACACTACTTACAACACCAACTCGCCAACCTCCTATTAAAGAGAGTTCACAAAACTGTCCCCTTGGCACTCAAAAAGTACCCTCTCAAATATTGTAAATGCTGCCTCATTGCTCCTGTAATAGCCCAGAGGCACAGCGATGGTCTCAGGTCAAACAGCACCACATGGTTACAACTGTTCTGTTATATTTCTGTTATCTCAGCCTACCAAGTAAGTAGACAGGGGAGACACTGAAAGTACCTCTTCTAAGATGGGCAAAGCTTTCCACTCAGACAAGGTGAACAAACAATGGGAACTGTACCCTCTCTAGCAAGATTCCTGCGTCTAGCCAACGTCAGAACATTTAAGTCCCCATGTAATGGTCACCCATGCCATTGGGGAATACAAGTGGTAAAGAAATGCCAAGTGCTGAAATTCACTGCTCAAGTTCACCGAGGGCTAGGAGGCAGGTACCTTGTAGTGAGAAGCCACATAGAGGGCCATGAGCCGCTGGAGGAAAACTTCGGAGGCCTTGTGGTAACAGAAGAGGGTATCTCTGTTAACATAGTAACTGGATCTAGAGTTAAGTGACCAGAACACATCAGAGAGAGCCAAAAACAGCATATCAGACTCCCCAGGGTGGGCTGGATGTGTGGATTTCCCTTGAGTTGGGAAGAGGAAGCCAACGTCCTGAGCAGAGTTAAGTTAGGGAAGGAAAAAAAGGAAACCTGACTTTCCCCTCTCCTGAGAGGAAAGGCACAGGCAGAGTCAAATCCTGTCATTCAATTCTTCCATCGTGCCCATCCCCTTTCATGGGGCAAACGGAACTCAGGAGGATACAGCTCGCAGGCCTCCGGCAGGGGGCAGCCCGAAATGATCCGAGTGATGTTGAGGCAGTCCAGACATAGCAAGTCGTTGAGCCACTTCTCAACGGGGTCCCCTGGGGCGTATCGGATCGACTCCTGCAGGGAAACCTCGTGAAGTGTTCGCGCTATCCGGATCCAAGACATGCGTGAAATGAGAATCAATGATTAAATGGCTTTTAGCTGAAAGAGCTTTGTCTCTCACCTGGCGCGACATAAACAATCTACTATGAGTGGCTTTCTACAGCTTGGATGCTGCTCAACGTGCCATGACACAGCCCAGAGGGATCTCACTAAGTCAACACAGCCACACCCAGAAAGAATGGCAACAAGAACCCAGGCACCTGAACGCCCAGGTCAGCCTGGTCCCTGGCTTGCTTTTCCTTAGAGAAACCTAAGGAACCTCACCCTTTGGGACCCAACCTCCCTGATGGAGAGTATGAAGGTCCAATCCTACCCATGAAGTGAGTGACCCAGCAAGAATCTGGAGGAACGTGCTATGCCCTGTATGTCCCAGTCAGAGCTCTGGGGGTACCTGAGGCAAGCCTGGCTGTTGTCGTGGTCTTGTTCTCAGCAGCAGTGCTGATCTGGCTCTGAGCACTCTGTTGGCGGAGCTGCTGGATCAACTTGAGGGACAGTGAGCGGCCAGTGCCCTCATAGCTAGGAGCAGAAACAATGGCAATCAGACATGAGGTCTTACATCCACTCTCCAGGAGACAAAGAGCTACACTGCTCAGGCTGCTGAAACCCCTGACTCCTGCTCCCCAGGGACAGCCCTACTTACTACCCCTGCACTAGCAGCAATGCATGTACCCATCTGAAGGTGGCAAGGCTGCACTGGGGCTCAGCCTGGCGTCATGCAGCCTGGGCTCATGCCCTGGCTCATCTACTTAGCACTTCTTTTAGCCTCATCCTCAAAAGAGGACTATTCTACACACCTCACAGGACTGTGGTATGAACCTAAAAAATTAAGGACTGAAAAGATGGCAAGAAAGCTTTTAACAGAACCACACTGGAACAAAGCAAAATGGTTAATTAATGAGCATGGCCATTAGAAGGAGTGCGCTTGAAGGATTGATCACAGCATTTCCAGTTAAGAGAATCAAGATTCAGTAAGTCCACCACCCATGTAACTCTTTTCATTACTTTTACAGAAAAGGTCATATAAAATAGCTAAGAAGAAAATTTGGATAGAAATACAATCTTTGCCCTTCTTCCTTATCTTGAGTTGCAAACACAAGTTACCACTAGATGCAGGCTGTTCACCGGGGTTTCTCTTCATGGGAACTGTGCTCTTCTGCAGCACTCACTGAGGGAAATACTTACTCAAGTGTTACTTTAAAAAAAATAACCAAAAAGTGGCACTTTAAAGTATCCTATTTCCCCACCCTACATAATAAACTTTCCCAAAGGAGTTCCATTTACTGTTTATAAACAGCAGAGACAACTGAATTAAAATTTTCTGTACTTCAAAGAAAATTATGAAAGTGAAAAAAAAAAATCACAGAATGGGACCAAGTTTTTTCAAATTGTGTATCTGATAATAGACTTACATATAGAACATATAAGGAATCCTTTAAAATGAACAAAAAGGCAACTAACCCAGTTAGAAAAATGAAAACATGTCTAAAGATATACAAACAAGCAAAAAGTACGTAAGACTTCCCACATCCTCAGCCATCGGGAGTGCAAATGAAGACACAATGAGACACCACTCACACCTCTAGGGTGGCTATAATAAAAAAGGACATACAACAAATGTTGGCAAGAAAATAAAAACCAGACGGACACTAAAGGTGGGAATATAAAAATAATACAGTTGCTTTGACAAAACAGTGCAGTGGTTCCTTAAAGAGTTAAATGTAAGTTATCATTTGACCTAGCCTTCTACTGCTAGATACAGACTCAAGCAAAACAAGTGGAAGTCTGACCAGACAAAAACCTGCACAAAAATGTTGATACAGCATTAGTCTTAGGAGCCAAATAATGGGAACAGCCCAAATAGCCATCAACAAATGAATGGAAAACCAAAATAAGTAGACGTACACAAAGCAATACTATCAGACCATAAAGAGCCACATGGGTGACCTTGGACACAGTAAGTCAAAGAAGGCAGTCAGAAAAGAACACACACAGAATGAAACATCAAATCTATACATAGAAAATAGACT